>RYFJ01002616.1:0-124433 GCA_003991445.1 Oryza meyeriana var. granulata
TCTATTTTGTGTCTGATGGAGTTTCGAAATTTTGCTGCAGTGATGGGAATAAGGCTGATTAAGTTCGTTCGCGTATTATGCTCAGGTCGGACCAATGGTCAGTCGCAGAAGCTTCTAACAGAGTTTGATCAGTTGAAGGTTAAGGCGGATAAATTGATGAGGCAGCACACGGCGATGGCATACTACATTAGCCGATTCACTATGGCCTGATCAAGATGGCATGTCATTGATCTACTCGGTGCCGCGTATCAGTTAGTATACATGGCCATGGAGCAGTTTGTTAACGCCATGGAGACCTAAGCATCGGCTTCTAGGAGAATTTCTCTTTGGCGCGAATCAGTTGACGGCGTGATTATTATAGATACTTTATGACGAGTGAACTTGACAGATTTTAGCTTCAGAAGGATCGGTTGGCAGGGTTGCTTGGAAAAAGGATCAAGGAAAATAGAGGCTTAAGGTCAGCTCGGCATTAAAAAAAAAGGGTGGTGAATAATCATTTGCCGAGGAAGATTTGTGGTGGAAGTTGATGTTTGTCGATCGGGTGTGGTCAGCAGCATATAAGTGGAAATGGTCGGCTAATTTGTGGACACGCGGCCTCTCTGGATTAATCCTTGTGCTTGCTCGGTAATGCTATGTGTTAGAAGATCTTGATGGGACAGGTTTGCTAAGCGTTTAACCGGGAAAAAAAAATTAATCTCTTCAATGAAATCCTTACCTAGCGTGTGATCGATTCTAATCGGTTTGAGTATCCAGCCCCGAGTCTTAAACTAGTCTGCGAAAGCCGACTGTCTTTGGCATAGCCTAGTACGCGCTATCAATTTGTATCTCGCCTTTACGAATCAAATACAACCAACAATAGATACTCAAGGGCATCCTGAAGGAGACCAGGCAGCAAGCGATCAAGTCTCTACTGTAGTTAGGCAGTAGTATGCCAGCGTATTTTCAGGACAGTCCCTCAATCTCGTTGAGTTACAAGAGCTTTTTGAATAGTTTTCGGATTGCGCACAGACAGATTTGATCAATTTCATTATGGCAACGGTGTATCATCATCGGGCCTGGGATGGTCTTCCACAGTTTCTTGCGGCCGATGGATGACTTTGACGCACCGTTCGCTGGCAACCAGCCTCTTGGTCTTTCGGATGGCTTGTGGCAGCCGATAAGCTGGGCTCTGTGGCTTCAAGATCCTTACGGAACTTTTTCAAGTTCTATCAGCAAGTCAGCTTTCTTCTTCTTCAGTTGGTTCACGCCTGGGCTTGGAGTCTCTCCGAGCGGGCGCAGCACCTACACATCCAGTCTTTTGTCTCTCTGTCTGGGCAAGCACAGCCGATCGCTTGGATGCTCGCGGTGATCTCTGTCGTCAGCGCGATCGGCTATGCGCTGTCTAACGCCTTGATAGTTTCACCTATGAGCTTCCTAGGTATCGCCGCTGCCAGGGTTATGCATCGACGCAGTTCTTCCGGCAGGTAGTTGCTTCGATTCTCTGCAAGCCTTGCCCGAATCGGCCCTATTAGTCTTCAACTAGCGCAATCAATTGGGTTTTTCCAGCCGACTGTTGATGCTTGTTAGATAATCGCGCACGTCGGCTGGGAACAGACAGTTTGGTCGCTATGCTGGTGGTTGGTTCGTCTTCTGCCTCAAGTACTTGCGATGTCAAAGGGGAACAAATCGCTAAGGACTGCAAAATTGACATCGGTAAGGGGATCGGTAAAAAGTTAAAAGCAAAGTATGGGCATAAAGAAGTTCTACATGAAAGGAGCGTCAGCAGCTCGGGTGGCATCGCTTCAGTGAGATGAATAGGGTGTTCTTCGGAGGGGCCGATGTTAGCTGATGGGATAGCAGCAGTCTCAATGACGGTTGGACTTGGTACCGAGAGTGGAGCAGCCGAAAAAAGTCATCGGCTCAGTGCTTGAAGGATATCGGCAGCGAGTGTTGAGGTTCTGGAGCCGATGACTCGAGCTGGGAATAAAACTGGTAAGATAAGAGGAAAGTGGGTAATAATATTGAGAATTGACACGTACCTGAGGAGATGAGGGAGCCGATGTTGTTTGAGGAGAAGATGGCGTCGGGGTAACGACATCAGCATCAGTTTTTTGCTTCTTTGAGGAGGGGCGATGCGCTAACTTCTTACGTTTTTGTCCCATCGGCTGAGGTGCCTTAAGAAGAGCCGATGGAGATGGAGCGTCGTGCCCTAAGTTTGGAGTGGCCGATGGAGGTTGGTACAGAATCGGCCGACCGCTGTTGCTTGTTGATGAGGGGCTCGACGCTGGCAGCCTGCAAAATAAGAGTTAGAGATGATTGAGATGATGGTTAAAGCTTGTGGGTGTTACCTCTTCATCGGATTCGACGTACTCAGTGTCAAGACGAGAGCCCGTAGCAGTGGGGCCGCTAAGCTGAATAGATGTTTTTTCCATTCTGACCACCATCGGACAAAAGCCTTTGTTGGAGTGCAGATACACACTCGGTGGCAGTGCTAGGAGGAGGGGGGGGGTCTGTCAGAGTCCGCAGCCGATCATATTCCAGGGCGCTGCTGGACCGTGCCTCGGCTTGAAGTTTTGTCGATGAGGAAAAGCCGATCGGAAGGCTGACCAAGGCCAAACTGGCGGGAGCCGACCGATGGGTGGTAAAACTCGTAAGAAGGCTATGATCGGCCCAGGGAGAAGCCAGTTGGCAGCAGACGAGGGGAGATAGCCAATAGGAATATGGCCTTGGACTCGTCATTATCCAGAGCTTTGAGTGGGTCAAAGTTAGAAGGCATCTCAAATGATGATGCGTCATTATATGCAAACCAGAGAGTGGCCTCCCTGGTGAAACCATAGTAAAACCCCTTGAACCATTGACTAAGTTCAGCAGGAGTTATCTTGCCGCCAGAGAGAGCCGATGCAGCTTCGCCCATGGAAACGCATCAGTGGTAAACGGGATCTTGGTCTTCTGTGTAATTGGCTGGGAAGGATTGCTTGAGGAGGGAAGTTTCAGGAACGGCCTTGGAGGTGTAGATATTGAGCCAAAGCTGTACGAACCACCAAGGACCCCTGATATGGCCGACGGGCTGGCCGCCTGATAACTTAGTTGCCACTTGGTGAAGCAACTGATAGGTGGCACCAAGGAGGAATTGCCCCAAGGGGATCTGTTTCCGATCAACCAGGCATTCTGCCAAACATTGCATGTTGATTGTCGGACCGAGGGTAGCGCCACCAAAAACAAAACGCTCCAGCCAGAGGTTCAGAAAAGCAACGTGTTCCCGGTCATCAACCGATCCAGTTCCCTTATTGTGAAGAGATATGTACCTGGACCAGCCACCGATGTTCTTTGCTTGAAGCCGATGAGTGGGTTTGAACCGGAGCTTGAAGGGGTCGATGTAGCTTGTTGTGTCCAGACAGGTGAGCATGGTCACATCCAGCAAAGTGGGGGTCATCGGCCCATGCCCGAACAGGAAGGCATTAAGGGCATCGGACCAGAAATATGAGGCCGATGCGAGCAGAGGTTCATTTCTTTCCATATTGGCCAGGGAGAGATTGATGCAATGGCCGATATGAGATTCTTCCCAGTAGGTTCTCTTCGTAGCAGACACCCTGATGTACCAATCTCTCCACCCAGGCAGTTTGCTTGGCCACGACCTGAAGCTGTTGGTCCAGTCGCCGACTCGCATGGCCGAGTTCTTGAAAGGGATACGCTGGGTCTCGGCGCATATGAAATCGGTGGGATCTTCGCTACCCTTGGGGCCATGAGAGAAAAAGTTTGGGTAATCGGCAGCTGGGATCAAGATCTGACCTCTAAGATGCTACAGTAAACAAGAACACGACGAAGAACAGATGAAGAACATGGTGGATTGGACGCATCTAGGCCGCAGAATCGGAGAAATAATCAGTTAGGAAGATTACCTCAGGGACTGCAGATGCCGATGCCATCGCAAGAAAGGAGGAAGATGCAGAAATCAACGGCTGAAGAAGAGGGCTGTGACAGTTCGTCTGGATTTGCTAGAGCTTGTTGAAGGCTTGGAAGATGAAGCGGTGGTGCTCTAGTGATGTGAAAGCGTAAAAAAGGGCTAGGAAGACGAAGCGTTTTATAGAGATATGATGACCGGGCGGGAATCGAGGCCGTTGGCACTGTTTCAAACAATTATGGCAAGTGGGCTACCTTGGGCCGCCTCGGTTTGGAAGAGATCTGAAGGCCCAAAATGAAGGAATTTTGAAGTCCTATAGGAGAACTCCGAAATTGGGGGGGCATGTGTTAACGCCAAAATTTGGTAAGGCCCTATGTCAGATTCGGTCAAAGGAGAGCGTCACAGTCAACTAACGGAGATTGATCCAGAAGGGACCGGATCCAGGGAGGAGCCGTGAAGACCGCAATATGGCAGTTATTTACCATGTCTACTATTTAGGCAATATTAGTTTTTATCTTTAGCAGACTTGATCTCGTGTCCGATCAGGTCCTGTTAGTGTTTCCTTTTGTAATTAGGAAGTCTCGTATCGTGTCCTATCAGAACTGTGTCAACTCAGGGTATATATACGTATGCCCGGGTGCCTTGTAAATCATCACTCGATCAATACAAAATTCGGCGCATCGCCACCCTTCGACGGGATCTTGCTTCTCGAGCCGGGCTGCATCGGTTAGGTCCGACCTCCTGCGAGAGGGTAAGTCTCGTCACCCCGGCTACCTATCGGCTAGGACTTCCTCGGTTAGGTCCGATATTCTAGTCGGTTTATGGTAGTCGGCTTACCATGATATATTTATTTTATCTATGGCTGCATCAGTTCAGTTTGATCTCATAGATTGGTTAGGTATATCACATCACGCGTGCGTAGATCGTATCGGCTTACTGGGAGCGGTTTATCATCAGTTTGTGCTGCATCGGTTAGGTCCGACCTACTAAACTGCTAGCGATAAACCGATCCTGCTAAGTCGATGCTTTACGCGCAGGCGTCTTATCGGGGTGTATAGCCGGTAAGTTATCTTCATCACGATCGCATTATATCTATCGGCCCATTGAGGTATCGTTATCATCATCGGTCTGTGCTGCAACGGTTGGGTCCGATCTACTAGACTGACGATAATAGCTTCACTCTTGATGAGCCGATGGGTGTTATGCGATGTTGTTATCGGAGTGCTTAGCCGATAAGTTATCTGTTGAAGCCGACTACATTTATTCATTGTCTTATTTTATAATCGGCTTCTAGCCCTTTTATTCATATGCTCTATTCGATAGTCGGCTGGCTCATCAATTGTCTATCATTTATGTCATTGCATACCTTATTACATATTCTTGCCTGTATTATTGTTACGATCGGCTAAGGGCTAGTCGATTGGTTTATTCTGCCGATCCAAGTGCAAGTACAAGCAGGTTCCCGGGCACGACCCCAGGCGAGGTCCCGGGCACGAGCTTAGGTAAGGACCCAGGTACGAGCCCGGACAGCGGATGAAGACCCCGGGAGCTGATATAAGCAAGGTCCCGGGCACGGGCACATTTTCACGGCAATACCAGTAACACTAAACTATGATCGGCTAGGGTTTATTTGATTTATTTACTTATGCATTCTGCCTGTTTATTTTACCAAGTCTATAGCCGGTTTTTGAATATCCTTTCGATGATCGGCTAGCGCGATACTTGTTTATTAATACGCTATTGCTCCTGCCGTCATCGGCTTTAAGCTGATGTATAAGTGCTACAGTGTGTATCGGCCATCGGCCGATGAGATGAGTCCAAGCCAGCTTCCAGCCGATTGGCTCACGAATTTAACATTCCTTTCTCCTTGTCAATTACAGGGTCAAATTGACTGGCACGCCTACGAACCTCAAGACTTTAGGACCTGCACTGGAATAAAGCAAATCTCCCAGGCCTTCGCGTGTCACCCAGACGCCGGATGGACCCCGGCGGGTTTTTGGCATCAACAGTCGGCCATGCCGCCGACGGGGCCGCCTCCAGCTGCCATGCCGCCGCCGGCTGCTTCACCGACCGGGCCGACAACCGGGCGCAGCACTTCACAGGGACCCGGATCACCCGGCGGGAAACTCAAGTTCTCCAAGAGGTAAGCTACTCTGGATCTTCCGAGATTCTTGTCTGTTGCAGTAGTATTTTGATGTCTGTTTTGCCATGCAGGAAACGTGCCGATATAGATCTCAAGGAGACCGCTCCGACCACTCCCCTTGAAGAGCCCGCCCCAGCCAAGCCGGCACCTGCGAGCACACCCGCTGAGCCGGTGGCCATCCTAGTCACGGAGACTAAGGTGGTCCTGACTGCAGGGCCACTGGTGCCGCCTGACCAAGGAGCGGTTACTAAGGTTGCTACCCCAGCCCCTGAGTCGACGCCCGTTGCCGAGGCCATTTGCCGGAGCCCTGAGTCGACCCCTGAGACCGCAGGGGACGCCGGTGTGGGGGCCAGGACCCTATCACCATCATGGTCGTCGTCATCGTCGCCGCCGGAGATCCCGAACCTTCCTTGGATTGAAGCTCCTCCGTGTAAGTTCCCCCGGACGTTCACCTGGACGGCGCCTGATGGAACCGCGAGGAGGTTCAAGCTCAATGAGGCCGTGGCGAAAAGGGAACGCGAAAGCTTGCTCCGCGCCGCCATTACGGGGTCCCAAGGGGTTCGGGTATGATTCTTGCGGTGGAGTCCTGGTGGTCTTCCTGTTCTGACGTCTAACTCCGCTCTTGACTTGTTCTCTCCTTGAGCAAAAGCTTGTTGATTGTAATGAGGAGATGACCGAGATCCTGATCGAAATGGCCCCCCATCTCGTGGAATTAGAGTAGCTCTGGGCGTTGAAGGCCGAGATGGAGGAGCGCCTGGCTGAAGGATGCCGCCACCCAGCTCAGGGATGAAACTTGGGCCCAAGCCGGGAAGATTGGAGGTAAATCCGAAAATGCATCTTCCCGACTGAACCATTGATGTATTTCTCCAGCTGCGTTGTTCCCGACCGCCCAGTTGTGTCATGGCTGCAAGGTTGAGTTCTTGACTAATCTGTCATGCAGCCCTCGAAGCCGAGTTAAAAACCCGAACAGAGAGGGAAGCTGTCGGACCTGGGTTTGACCCCGAATCCTATGTGTGTACCATGCTAGTCCCACGATCAATTGCTAGCACACACATTCAACATTGTCATCATAATCCATACATCACAGGTTCAGCTCACAGCAGTCCAAACAGAAGTCGTACAAGAGTCTAGACTTTAGCGATTACATAGAGGCCGACCGGCCAAATAGAACAACAAATTAACAAAGAGTTCAACAGCGGAAACAAGATAATAGAGGCACCAAAAACCAGCAAGTATGCCTCTGCCCGCCCACAGGCAACCAACCGGTAAGCCCTAGTAAGCACCGTCGTCGTCGTCTCCAAAACCCGCTGCATAGAAGTACCGATTGTCGGGTCCTCCTCAACCATCTCTAAAAAAAAGAAGTCACACAAGCGTGTGTGAGTACAATACATACTCCACAAGACTTATAGTGTTTGCCATGGTATTCCATAATATGCGAAGATAAACAAGGGATGGTTCAGGTCCTGCAGTTTGCATAAATCATAATATACATAGCAAAAACATTGCGGTTTTGCAACGAAATTTTTGTAAATCAAGCTAGCACAGCAAACAAGTATACAAGCATCAACCCCCAAGTGTTTCCAACCATATGGGCTCCCTGCCCATGCCAGCCAACAGTGGCAACACGCTGCCACAACCATCCCAGCGAACTCCCCGTTCGCACCAAGATCTTTCCCCAAAACAGTTCCCAAAAATTAAAACTACTACGGTGGAGAATTTCCCAAGTCGTCCATAACCGAGGACACGGCTATTCGAATAGTTTTAACTCTCGAGAGTGTGTACAACTGTACCCACATGACAAGGACAATATGAGTTACCACACAGGAGGCTCACACCATCAATGACAAAGCCTTTCCACCGTTGACCTAGCAATATCCCGCGCTTATGATCCATCCCTAGGGAGTTGGGAGGCCTCCCAAAATCCCCAAGGCTCATACGATGTGCTGGTCACCCTTGAACAATAATCAAGGTACCTTCGGGCTATGGACAAAAACCATAACCCGCACTATCCCAATGTCAACAATAATGACCTACTACTACCACCGGCGGGTCTATTGCTAGGTATCAACAATATACTAAGCTAGCAACTCCCCATAAGAGCCACATGTGGTTTGCACTGTGCTTCTTGGTTCTAGCTACACCATAGAATCGGTCCTTAGTGACCCGGGCGAGACAACCCCCTAATCGGTACCACAACAAGGCACCGAACACTACATCCACTCGCCCAAGTCCAAAAGCATGTTTTCAGTTTTTGTTTTCCACCAAGAGCACAGGGGAATTACCCACTGTTCATTTCCATATTTTCGCAAATGCTTCTTTTCCCCAACATCCCAAAATCAAGTAACAAGTAGCATTGATTAAATAGCAAACTAAGCATACCTATTGACATCTTCCCAACCACATGAACCCAAATTTTTAGTGGCAACATATGTGACAAGGAATTCATGATACTCAAGTAACAAGGATAAGGCATATGCAACAAGAGGTTAACTACCCAAGAATCCCACACATTTTCAAGTAAAACATCGCATGCATAATAGTTTGCAATCAATACAGTTTGTAAGTTTGAAATATAGGAGCAATTGATCAAGGGGGTGCTTGGCTCGTTCCTAGGCTTCTTGGAACTCTTCTGATCCTTCCACAACCGGGTCAACAACGTCGTGTTCTACGAGAATACCAAACGAATGCAATGAAAACAACGGCAAAATATTTAACAGAACAGGAAGTACAAATATTTTTGCAGAATATGCAAGTGCATGATTTTAGATGAATTTAGGAAAAAGAATCGCTTGAATCCGAGTTCGTATGAGGGAGATACGGCTAAACGAAGTCTGCTCTGTCCTAAAATCGAAAATAAATGAGAAACAGCGTTTTCGCTCAACCGAACTGCAGAAACGGCTGAAAACATTCTACCGACTTAACGGGTGGTCTATTTGGGACGTTTTCGGTTCTAGGGGCGTTTTTATGGTACGAAACCTACATGTGTGCTGCTGTGAACCTAAGGACAACTCCCAAAAGTGGATATACTCCAACTCGCTAGGATATTAATCGCACACGCTCACACGTCACTAAAATGGGCTAACACGTGAAATCCACCGGGCGTGAAGTATCAATCCAAGGCATTTGGGGGCGTGGAGGGTTTCTAGGGCCTAGGAGTCACTGGATGTACAGGTGGAACCTACGGGAAGGCTTCGGTAGTGTCGAACGCCTCGGTCCAAAAACGATGTCTTCGCACGCGCAAACTACACATCTTCGCACGTTAACGACAACCGGCAAAAACGGGAAAACGACAGCAGCTACTCTACTCAGGGTTTTATCCTGCTCTGACGCTAGAGGAGCCAACCCGGCTTGCATGGGGCTGATGGGGTGGCTGCTACTCACTCAAACACAAGCGCACCTAAGGTGTTTGATGAAAAGCCAAGCTAATACACGGCTTGTCTACCTCTGTCCTCTCATGCTCTAGTGCATGGCTAGCGTATGCAGGGCACGAGGAAGCTCTAGGGGTCCTGCATGCAAGATCGAAGGGCTCTACTACATGCGGCCATGCTCCGATTGAGCCTCATCCACACATGTGGCCATGGTGGTGACGCTTGGGTGGATGGCAAAACAATGGCATGACAGGCCAAGCCAAGGACGTGGGGAGAACTAGTGGCCTCCCAGGAATACAAAGAAAGCACATGCAGAAACAGGAGCTCACCGAAGAGTGCAGGCAGTGGGGTGCAACGTTGAGGCAGTGGTCGGCTCGGCAACAGGATTGCACATGATGGAGGCTGCGGTGGTGCCTGCTGCTCGCCGAGGGCAAAAACGGATTTAGGTCGGGCAGGAACACATGGTAATACAGCTGAGACAAAGTGAAACTCACCGGAGCCCCCAGACGGAAGGCGTGTGCTCACCGGCGCCGTGGGCGGCACCTCACGTTCTCAGCGAACCAAGGGGCAATCCTTTGGGTCCTTGGCAGGTGAGAAAGAGGGCGAGCTGGGGAAGCAGGAGGACATGGACTTGGTTAAGAAGGAAGGCAGGGAAGGGAGAGGAGAGGGGAGGGGCGCTGCTCTGCTCCACGGTCTCGCGATGGCGTGTGCGCGGGCAAGCGTACAGCAGACAGATGGGACAGGGCAGGGTGCTGTTGAGGCTGTCGGGGGCATCTCGTGAGGTCCCAAGGCGGCTCTGCCTCTCCCTCTCACGTGGTCTGGGGCGCGCAGAGGAAGCCACCTGGTCGAGCTGCACGGGCGGGGAGAGATCCTTGCGTGATCTCGTTTGGACGATGGAGGACAGGGCACAAAAGATAGCATCACGTATCAAAGATTCACACTTGAGGATTAACTCCAACAACCATGCGATCCAAACACTAGACCCATTGGATGAATGCGCGGGCGAGGGCATAGGCGAGGGCGCAGGCTCGCGAGAGAGGGCACGGGCGCGGGCGCGGGCTTAGGAGAGGGCGCGGGCGCGAGCTCGGGAGCGAGAGGGCGCGGGCATGGGTGCGAGAGGGCACGGGCGCGGGCTCGCGAGAGAGGGCGCGAGCAAGGGCGTGGGCGCGGGAGAGGGCGTGGGCTCGGGAGAGGGCACGGGCGCGGGCGAGGGCGCGGGCTCGGGAGAGGGCGCGGGCGCGAGAGAGCGCGGGCGCGGGCGCAAACTCGAGAGAGAGAGCCCGGGCACGAGAAAGGGCGCGGACTCGAGAGAGAGCCCGGGCGCGAGCTCGGGAGAGGGCGTGGGCGCGAGGGAGGGCGCGGGCATGGGCGTATTTGCTCGTCCTCTATCCTTTCTCCTTGGGGCCCGACTACAGCCAAAGCTGCCGTCGCCGAGAAGCTCGCCGGCTCTGCTCTTTGCTCTACCGGACCATCCACTCCCAGTCTGGACGGTCCATTCCATTGTCACTGTCTGCGCCTGCTCAGATTTGCCCCTAAGGTGCTGGTTTATACGGATCGCATGATCTTTAACCCGTTAGCTGAGATTTTTCATGCATGAAAGATGACATGAAGAGCATGCAGATGGAAAAACGGTTTTATGCACCAAAGATCAAAAGTGGGCTGTTACAAAAGCCCAGCTGAAGGAGGCCGAGGAAGCCAAGGCCGAGCTTGAGAAGGACAAGGGCAACCTGACAAAGGCCAACGCAGAGCTCGAACGGGAGAAGGCCGAGTTAAAAGAGGCCACCATCAAGCTCGGCAAAGAAAAAGGCTAGACTGGAGAAGACCGTGGCCGAGTGGGAGGCCGATTACGCGAGTGAGTCTCCATCTCGACAATGATCTTAACCAATCCTTTAATCATTCCATCTACAGCCGTGCCTAACAAGTTTACTTGTCGGTGGACCCGGGCAGACCTCAGAGCCAATGCCCAGGCCCAATATCGGGCTTATACAGAGGAGATAAGGGTTATCAGGGAATCACGGGAGGCTCTCGTCGGGTCTGTGAAAGGGTTCCTTGATCTGATGGATCCCTGCCCTATGGGAACCAACTGCAGCCGAATCCCCCAGGTGGAGGCGCGCCTTGAGGATGCACCGAGTGCCCTGAAGAGGTACTCGGATTAGCATGTCATTGCCGGCATGGCCCAGACCCTGGCGATGACCAAATCAATCTACTCGAGGGTAGACATTGAAGCCATCGGGGAGGGGTTTGCCGAGGAGACGACGCCCGAGGAGGCACTGGAGCTGATAGCCCGGGCGAGGCTGACTGCTGAGATAATCACCCGAGACTTGGGTTTGTAAGAGCAACATATCATGTAGTCGGTATGTATAAACTTTTGTGGAAAACATGTGTAAATATATGTGCAATGCCACCAAGCTTTGAATTATTACTTAGTTGTCATTAGCTTTACTTGACTGTGTAGTCTACGCCAAGTTAGTCTGTCAGAATTTAATAAAATCACTCAATGTAAGAAACTGTACTCGGGCAAATGTGACAGTCGTAGTAAGGCTTCATAACTGGAGTAGGACAAGCTTGTATATTATTGACAAAACACATATATACATGCCAGCCCCCGACACACTACTCGGTTGATACAAGCAGCGTAGTGAGTCAAAAAAACTATACACATGACAAAGTATAAAGCTCAGGTATAGAAAGGATGTAGATGTTTAATATTCCATGAGTTGCTGATAAGGGCCCCGTCTTCGGTCTTCAGTCAGTAGGTACCTAGCCGCATGACCTCGGCTATAATGAACGGCCCTACCCAGATTGGGGATAATTTGTGCCTGTCTTTGGTGGTTTGTATTTTCCTCAAGACAAGATCCCCGACCAAAAAGGCGCGGCCACGGACATTGTGATTGTGGTAGCAACGCAGGCCTTGAAGATACCTTGCCGACTGGATTGTTGCGATGTCCCTTGCTTCTTCCAACTGATCTAGCTCGACCAATTGGGTATTGTTTGAGACGTCTTCTGAGTAAGCCCGGACTCACGGAGAGCCGAACTGTAACTCTGTCGGTAGCATAGCCTCAGCACCGTAGACCAAAAAGAAAGGGGATTGCCCTGTTGCTCGACTAACCATGGTTCTGAGAGACCAGAGAACAGATGGGAGTTCTTGTACCCACCGGCCTGCGTATGGTTGTAGTCGGTCGAATATCCTGGCCTTGATGCCTTGTAAGACCATACCGTTGGCTCGTTCGACCTGCCCGTTGCTCCATGGGTGTGCCACAGATGCATAGCAGATCTTGATGCCGAAATCTTCGCAAAAGTCTTGGAATACGCCGCCCGTGAACTGAGTACCGTTGTTGGTGATGATGCGATTAGGAACCCCGAATCTGTATAGTATACTCGTGATGAAGTCCTTTGCTCATGGCACTGTTATAGTTGCAATGGGTTTGGCCTCAATCCACCTGGTGAACTTGTCAACTGCGACGAATAGATGTGTGAACCCTCTTGGCGCTTTCTTGAAAGGCCCGACCATGTCGAGCCCCCATACCGCGAATGGCCAAGAAATAGGGATAGTTTGGAGTTCTTGGGCTGGGAGATTGGTTTGTCATGTGTAGAACTGGCAACCCTCGCATTTGCGAACAATTTCTTTTGCGTCAGTTACTGCTGTGGGCCAGAAAAATCCCTGCCGGTAAGCCTTTCCGACTAACGTCCTAGATGCGGCATGGTTGCCACATATGCCCGAGTGGATCGACTGCAGGATCTAATTGCCCTCCTCGGTGGTGACGCAACACATGAGGACACCGGATGCGCTCCTTCAGTACAGGTCTTCTCCAACTAGTAGAAAGCTTTTGCTTCGACGCTTGATCTGCTTGGCTTGACTGCGATCTTCTGGGAGTTCGTCATCCAAGAGAAATTTGACAACAGGGGTCCGCCAGTCTTGACATATGTGCAGCACCTCATCTGTAGCCGGGGTAGGTTCGCCTCCCGACTGTTCCGGCGCCGGTTTCTTCTTAACTAATGGCTCCATAAGTTGCTCGACAAAGATTCTAGTCGGAACCACTTCTCGCTTGGGTCCCATGTTTGCCAACTCGTCTGTAGCATCATTGTATTGTTGTAGGACATGCGTTATCTCTAGCCCATCGAACTTGTTTTCCAGCTTGTGGACCTCCTGACAGTATGCTGCCATGGTATCATCGAGACAAGTCTAGTCTTTCATGACTTCGTTCACCACGAGTTGAGAATCCCCGCGCACAACCAGTCGACGTATGCCGAGTGATATAGCAATCTAGAGCCTCTAGATAAGTGCCTCGTACTCGATGACGTTGTGGGAAGCCGGGAAGTGGATTTGTAGAACGTACTTGAGTTTTTCGCCAGTGGGGGATGTCAATATGACTCCAGCCCTGACTTTGCCGATCCATAGAGAACCGTCAAAGTACATTGTCCAGTACTCTAGCTTCGATGTTAATGTAGGCAGTTGAACTTCTGTCCACTCGGCCACGAAGTCGGCTAGAGCTTGTGATTTAATTGCTGTCGATGGCTGAAAGGTGATATTGAACGCCATCAACTCGAGTGCCCATTTGGTGATTCGGCCGGTGGCCTCGCGATTATGGAGGACGTCCCCGAGTGGAAACGATGTGACCACCGTGACTTGATGTGCTTGAAAATAGTGCACCAGCTTCCGGACTGTGATGAGTAGGCCATATACAGCTTCTAGACCAGCGGATATCTCGTCTTCGAGTTGGCAAGCACCTCGCTGACAAAGTAAACTGGCCCTTGTTGTTTTTGGATGTGACCCTGTTTGGATTGCTCGACCACCAGCACCATGCTGACTACCTGAGTGGTTACCGCCAGATATAGCATTAGTGGTTCTTGGGGCATGGGTGACGCCAACACGGGGGGTGATGTGAGAAATTTCTTGAAGTCTTCGAAGGCTTGCTGGGCTTCGGGAGTCCACTGGAAGTCGTCGGCTTTCTTCAATAGCTTGAAAAAGGGCATACCCCGTTCGCCCAATCGGGAAATAAATCGGCTGAGTGCCGCCATGCAGCCTATCAGCTTCTGGACGTCCTTATGGTTAGTCGGGGGAGCCATGTTCATTATTGCGTTGACTTTCTCCGGGTTGGCCTCGATGCCTCGATGCGAGACGATGAAGCCGAGTAACTTGCTGGATGGCACACCGAAGGCGCACTTTTCTGGTTCAACTTCATCTTGAATCTTCGAAGATTTTGGAAGGTTTCTTCTAGGTCAGCGATGAGGTCTTCTTTGGACTTGGTCTTGATCACCACATCATCGACGTAGGCTTCCACGTTGCGCCCGATCTGAGTGTGCAGACACCGCTGAATTGCCCGTTGATAGGTTGCGTCAGCATTTTTCAAACCGAACGGCATTGTGATGTAGTAGTACGCTCCAAACGGCGTGATGAAAGATGTCTTTAAATAGTCTTCCTCAGGCTGATTTGATGGTATCCCGAATAGCAGTCGAGAAAGCTGAGTAGGTCGCACCCGGCCGTGGAATCTACCACCTGATCTATCCTGGGAAGACCAAATGGGTCCTTGGGGCATGCCTTGTTGAGATCGGTGTAGTCGATGCACATGCGCCATTTACCATTTTTCTTCTGGACCAGAACTGGGTTTGCCAGCCAATCCAGGTGGTAGACATCCTTGATGAACCTGGCTGCGAGGAGCTTGGTGATCTCCTCCCGAATAGCATCCTTGCGGTCTTGAGCGAAGCGCCACAGCCGTTGCTTGACTGGCTTGGCGTCTGTCTTCACGTTGAGGGCATGCTCGATCACATCCCTTGGTACACCCGGCATGTCGGACGGTTTCCACGCAAATATATCCTTGTTGGCTTGGAGGAAGGTGACGAGCGCGTCTCCCTATTTGGGGTCAAGTCCGGTCCCGACTAGGGCAGTCTTGGAGGGGTCGGAAGGGACCAGGGGGATCTTTTTTGTGTCCGAGTCCGCTGAAATTCCCGACTTCGCTGCCTTTTTGGCCGGAACTGGGTCTTCCTTGACTTCAGTTGTGACGGCTTGCCGAATGCTGTTGCGCCCGACTACCGCCTCTTGTGATTGAGCCAATTTGCAGCTCTCCTTGTAGCAGGTGAAAGCTTGTTTGACGTCGCTGCGGAGGGAGAGGACTCCTGTCGGCCCTGGCATCTTTAGCACCATATATGTGTAGTGTGGTACCACCATGAATTTGGCGAGGTCGTCCGAGTATGGTATGGTACGCACTCTTGAAGTCGGCGACCTCGAAGCAGATGTTTTCTGTGCGGAAGTTATCCCGCGTGCTGAAGGTTACCGGCAAGGCAATATGCCCGAGTGGTGTTGAAGAGAGGCCGGGAATTATCCCGTGGAAGGGCGCTGTACTCGGCCGTAGATCTGAACGAGTAATCTTCATCTCGTCCAGGGTCTTGGCGAATAGGATGTTGAGTGCGCTGCCTCCGTCTATAAGCACCTTCTTCAACTTGATGTTCTTGACAACTGGGTCCAGGACGAGTGGATAGCGTCCCGGGTGCGAGACCCGATCTAGGTGATCTGCGCGATTGAATGTAATGGCCATCTCTAACCAGCGCAGGTACTGGGGGGTATCCGTCATAGAGACCGTATTGACGTCGCGTGCAGATAGCTTCTGTTTTCGCTTGGACTCATATGTGAGCAGCCCTCTGAAGATGTGATTGAGCTTGGCTTGGGGATCTTGAAAATCATCAGCCGGACCCTAATCTGGCTTGTCTTTGTCCTTGTCGGTGCCAGATGATGAAGCTTGCTCAAAGGCAAACTTCTTAAGCATGTAGCAGTCTTTGGCCGCGTGCTTGCCTTTGGGGTTGAAGGGGCATGGCCCACTCATGACCTTCTGGTAGTCATTATTCCACTGGGGCCGCAACCGAGTGCGCTCCATGTTGGCCACCTCATTGTCTGACTTCCGCTTGTGGTTGCTAGACTTGTTTTGAGACGGCTCGTTGTCGGCTTTCGCCTTCTGGTCTTTCTATTGGGACTCCTTCTCATCGAGGGCCTCTGCGACCGCTTCAGCTGAGTCAGCGTATTTGTTGGCCATGTCCAAAAGAGCCCGGATAGAGGGTTGTGGTTTCTGAGTGAATTTCGCGATGAACGGGGCGTCCTTTACTCCCTTGCGGAAGGCGGCGATGACGGCCTTGTCTCGAATCATTGGGATCTTGTTGCGCTTCTCGGAGAATCTCTTGATAAAATCTCATAGAGACTCGTTCTTCTTCTGGTGTAGTTGATACAAATCGTGCTCAGAAGATGGCCTCTCATAGGTTCCCTGAAAATTGGCGATGAACCTGTGGAGGCCATGGGCCCCGGGTACCTCACCACCTACATATGGGCCACTCAGAAAGAGGATGGGCCGAATCATGTAGTTAGAGATAAGATAGCACCTGGCAAACTTTGCCTTGTACGATAAAGAAAACAGAGTCTTAGTCGGATAAGTTTCTATCTCTAAGAAGGAAATCCATTGGCCGTATCCGGCTGGGATCCTCATCTTGTACCCTTGTCCCCTAGTATATAAAGGGAGGCAGGGCGCCCCATGAGGGCAAGGAAGATCATTGATCGACATAACCTCTCAGAGGAATAACACCACAACTGGACGTAGGGTATTACCTCACATCGAGGGCCTGAACCAGTATAAAATCTCTTTGCATTCCTCTGCAATCCACTGAGTTTCCCCTTGCCGAGTAGCCCTATAGTTCTATTGCCAGTGTAAAACATCGACAGTTGGCGCGCCAGGTAGGGGCTCTGGTGAGTTTCACATCTACAAGCTCGATGGATCCAACAAGCGGAGTCAACGGTGACAAGTTCTCTCCTGGAGACACAATTTCTTTCGGAAGCCTCGATTTCGTCGCCGACCAGATCGGCAACCTTACCTTGGCTGAAGCAGATCCAATCCAGCTAGTTGAGGAACCAGCCAACGTTGCGCTAGTCGGCCCACAGGACACCGCAATCTCCTTCAACGATCTACTGCGGCAGTCCTTCACTTCGCCGAACATTGGGATAACTCTCTCCTTCGGCGTCCGACTTGTGCTAGGCCTTGAGCTAGCTCGGGTTGGGCCAGGAAGGGGAGAGATCGTCAATCTCCTGCACGGATTCAGCGACGCTACAGATTTACATCCCGCGCAGCAGACCCGATCTCCTACAATTCAGTTTGGACACGGCCAAGCGCCGTTTCAGATTGGATCTAGAGAGGTCGGGGTTGTTCTTACTACAATAAACTACTCGGAATCTGACTCTAAGTCGGATAACGGTTCAAGAACTAGCTCGGACTCTAGTCTGGCAAGTCTTCTTCTGTCCCGCGAGATCTTTATGGCTTCAACACCACCATCCGAGGTGCGCCGACTACAAGAGGAGCAACAGGAGGAGGCTGACCGCGAGGCTCGTAATGACGGGTACGCAAGGCTGGGCGAGCGGCTCAGCAGCAGATTCTCCAGACTAAAGTCGGCGATCACGACGTCTTTGTCATGCCACAACAGAATATTCTGTTGTGGCCACCACAACCTTGCTGGACACGCTCCAGCTCGGGCCTGATCACCAGGCCACCTCAACTATCACCAAGATCAAGGCGATGATCACGGCTGTAGCCTGCCAGCAACAACAACAGCAGTCAGGTGACACCGTGGTACCGACTAACCGGTCAGGATCTCCAGCAGCAGGCTCATCCACATCAGCACGGCGCCGGGCGGCCGGCTCAAATCGGCCACGCAAGGAGTCGAGGCAAACATCATTTGGCAACACTAACAACGACAACCGCGGCGTCACTAGTATAACCGCCGGCCCAACCAAGATCTCCGAGTACGCCTACAACATGACCTCCGCCATACCATCAACGCCCGGCGCCACGAATGAGAAGAGGACGAGCCCCACCGACTGGAGGACGAAAACGAGCGCTTTGGTCTCCATCACAAGCGGTTTATCCGCCGTGGTCGAAGCCCGAGCCCTCATGAAGATGAAGGCATTCCTGCTTTCACACGGGAGCTGCAGGACGTCGATTGGCTGACTGGTTTTAAGCCCACAGGGATCAAAAAGTATGATGGCAAAACAAATCCTGAGTCCTGGCTCACCGTATATACCCTGGCAGTTCGAACTGCTGGGGGCGACAGCAAAGCCATGGCTAACTACCTCCCGGTCGCCCTAGCCGACTCGGCGAGGACATGGTTGACAGGGCTCCCGAGGTGGTCAATCGGTTCCTGGGGAGAACTCAGGGAGCGGTTCATCGCTAATTTTCAGGGAACCTACGAGAGGCCATCTTCTGAACATGATCTGTATCAACTACACCAGAAGAGGAACGAGTCTCTACGAGATTTTATCAAGAGATTCTCCGAGAAGCGCAACAAGATCCCAATGATCCGAGACGAGGCCGTCATCGCCGCCTTCCGCAAGGGAGTAAAGGACGCCCTGTTCATCGCGAAATTCACTCAGAAGGCACCACCCTCTATCCGGGCTCTTTTCGACATGGCCAACAAATACGCCGATTCGGCCGAAGCGGTCGCAAAGGCCCTTGACGAGAAGAAGGAGTCCTGACAGAAAGACTAGAAGGCGAAGGCCGATAACAAGCCATCTCAAAATAAGTCTGGTAGCCACAAACGGAAGCCGGACAATGAGGTGGCCAACATGGAGCGCACTCGGTCGTGGCCCCAGCGGAATAACGACTACCAAAAAGTCATGAGCGGGCCATGCCCCTTCCACCCCAACGGCAAGCACGCGGCCAAAGACTGCTACATGCTTAAGAAGTTTGCCTCCAAGCAGGCTTCATCATCTGGGGCTGACAAGGACAAAGACAAGCCAGATCAGGGTCCAGCTGACGATTTTCATGATCCCCAAGCCGAGCTCAATCACATTTTTGGAGGGCCGCTCGCGTACGAGTCCAAGCACAAACAGAAGCTATCAGCGCGTGACATCAACATGGTCTCTACAATGGACACCCCCCAGTACCTGTGCTGGTTAGAGATGGCCATTACCTTCAACCGCACAGATCACCCAGATCGAGTTTCACACCCGGGATGCTATCCACTCGTCTTGGACTCGGTCGTTAGAAATATCAGGCTGAAGAAAACCCTCATCGACGGAGGTAGCGCGCTCAACATCTTATTCGCCAAGACTTTGGATGAGATGATGATTCCTCGTTTAGAATTACGGCCGAGCACTGCGCCCTTCCACTGGATAATTCCCAGCCTGTCATCAACTCCACTCGGGCAGATCACATTGTGTGGAGGCCATGGGCCCCGGGTACCTCATTACTAGTACATGGGCCACTCGGATAGAGGATGGGCCGAACCATGTAATTAGAGATAAGATAGCACCCGGCAGGCTGTGCCTTGTATAATAAGGAAATATAGTCTTAGTCGGATAGGACTCTATCTCTAAGAAGGAAATCCCTTGGCTGTATCCGGCTGGGATCCTTATCATGTACCCCTGTCCCCTAGTATATAAAGGGGGGCAGGGCGCCCCTCAGGGCAAGCACAACAAGAACAACCAGATCATCGATCGCCATACACCTCAGAGGAATAACACCTCAATTGGACGTAGGGTATTACCTCATCTTAGGGGCCTGAACCAATATAATTCTCTTGTGTTCCTCTGCAGTCCACTGAATTCACCCTCGCCGAGTAGCCCCATAGTTTTATTGCCGGTGCAAAGCATCGACAGTTGGCGCGCCAGGTAGGGGGCTCTGGCGAATTCCTCATCTGAAGATTCGATGGATTCAATCAACGGAGCGGACAGCAACAAGTTCTCCCCTGGAGATGCAATTACCTTCGGGAGCTTAGACTTCATTGCCGATCAATTTGGCAATCTCACCTTGGCTGAGGCAGATCCAATCTTGCCAGCCGGGGAACTAGCTGACGTTGCGCCAATCGGCTCACAGGACGTCGCGATCTCCTTCCCCGACCTACTGTGGCAGTCCTTTACATCGCCGAGCATCAGGACAACCCTCTCCTTCGGCGTCCGACTTGCGCTAGGCCTTGAGCCAGCCCGAGTTGGGCCGAGAAGGGGAGAAGTCGTCAATTTCCCATACAATTCCGGCGACGCTGCACATCTTTATTCCGCGTAGCCGACCCGATATCCAGCAGTTCAGTTTGGACACGGCCAAGCATCGTTTCAGATTGGATCTAGAGAGGTCGGAGTCATTCTCACTCCGATAAACTATTCGGAGTCTGACACCAAGTCGGACAGCGGTTCGAGCGCTAGCTCGGACTTTAATTCGGCAAGCTTCCCCCTCTCCCGCGAGATCTTCATGGCTTCAACACCACCTTTCGAGGTACGCCGACTACAAGAGGAGCGACAAGAGGAGGCGCGCCGATTACAACAAGAGGAGGCCAACCGCGAAGCCCGCAATAACGAGCTGCGACAGGCTGGGCGAGTTGCTCAGCAACAGATCCTCCAAACCAAAATTGGCGACCACGACGTCTTCGTCACACCACAACAGAACGTTGTGGCCGCAGCAACTCTGCTGGACACACTCCAGCTCGGGGCCGATCACCAGGCCACCCCGACTATCACCAAGATCAAGGCGATGATCACAGCTGCTGCCTGTCAGCAGCAACAGCAGTCGGGCGACACTGCAATACCGACCACCGGTCGGATTCTCCGGCGGCAGGCTCATCTACATCAGCACGACGCTGGGCGGCCGGCTCCAGTCGGCAACGCGAAGAGTCCCGGCAAACAACACTCGGCAATACCAAGAATGACAACTGGCGGCGTCGCCAGTACGATCACCGACCCAATCAAGACCTCCGAGTTCGACTGCACCGAGACCTTCATCACACCATAAACGCTCGACTGGAAGACGAAAACGAGCGCTTTGGTATCCACCACGAGCGACTACATCGCCAAGATCAGAGTCGGAGCCCTCACGAAGACGAAGGCATCCTAGCCTTCACTCGGGAGCTACAGGACGTCTTGTGGCCGACTGGCTTTAAGCCCACTAGAATCGAAAAGTACGACGGCAAGACAAACCCAAAGTCCTGGCTCACCGTTTACACCCTAGCAGTTCGAGCTGCTGGGGGCGACAGCAGAGTCATGGCTAACTACCTCCCAGTCGTGCTAGCCGACTCGGTGAGGACATGGCTGACAGGCTTCCCGAGGAGGTCGATCGGTTCCTGGGGACAACTCAGGGAGCGGTTCATCGCTAACTTCCAGGGGACCTACGACAGACCCGCTTCGGAGCATGATCTTTATCAACTGCACCAGAAGAAAAATGAGTCTTTGCGCGAATTCATCAAAAGGTTTTCCGAGAAGCGCAACCAAATTCCAACTGTCAAAGACGAAGCCGTCATCGCCGCCTTTCGCAAAGGGGTAAAAGACGCTCTGCTTATCGCAAAATTCACTCGGAAGCCACCATCCACGGTCCGAGCGCTCTTCGACATGGCCAACAAATACGCTGACTCAGCCGAGGCGGTGCAGAGGCCTTTGAAGAAAAGAAGGAGCCCCGAGAGAAGGACCAGAAGGCGAAAGCCGACAACGAGACGTCTCAAAATAATTCTGGTAGGCCAACTTCGAGACTGCGTACCACGCGATACTTGGACGACCGGCACTCGCCAAATTTATGGCGATACCGCACTATACATACATGGTGCTGAAGATGCCTGGACCAGCAAGAGTCCTCTCCCTCTGCAGCGACGTCAAGCAAGCCTTCACCTGCGACAAGGAGAGCTACGAACTGGCTCAATCACAAGAGGCGGCAGTCGGGCGCGATAGCATTCGGCAAGCCGTCACAACAGAAGTCGAGCAAGATCATGTTCCGGCGAAAAAAGCAGCAAAATCGGGAATTTCAGCGGACTCTGACACGAAGAAGATCCCCCTGGACCCTTCCAACTCCTCCAAGACTGCTCTAGTCGGGACCGGACTCGACCCCAAATAGGAAGACGCGCTCGTCACCTTCCTCCAAGCCAACAAGGATATCTTCGCGTGGAAACCGTCCGACATGCCGGGCGTACCAAGGGAGGTGATCGAGCACGCCCTAAACGTGAAGACAGACGCCAAGCCAGTCAAGCAACGGCTGTGGCGCTTCGCTCAAGACCGCAAAGATGCTATCCGGGAGGAAATTACCAAGCTCCTTGCAGCCGGGTTTATCAAGGAGGTCTACCACCCGGACTGGCTAGCAAACCCAGTTCTTGTCCGGAAGAAAAACGGTAAATGGCACATGTGTGTCGACTACACCGACCTCAACAAAGCGTGCCCCAAGGACCCATTTGGTCTTCCCCGGATAGATTAGGTGGTTGATTCCACGGCAGGGTGCGACCTACTCAGCTTTCTCGACTGCTACTCAGGATACCATCAAATCAGCCTGAGAGAAGAAGACTGCTTGAAGACATCTTTCATCACACCATTTGGAGCGTATTGCTATATCACAATGCCGTTCGGTCTGAAGAACGCGGGCGCAACCTATCAAAGGGCTGTTCAGCGGTGTCTGCACACTCAGATCGGGCGCAACGTGGAAGCCTACGTCGACGATGTGGTGATCAAGACCAAGTCCAAACAAGACCTCATCGCTGATGTAGAAGAAACCTTCCAAAACCTTCAAAGATTCAAGATGAAGTTGAACCCGGAAAAATGTGCCTTCGGTGTGCCATCCAGAAAGTTACTCGGCTTCATCGTCTCACACCGCGGCATCGAGGCCAACCCGGAGAAAGTCAATGCCATCAGGCACATGGCACCCCCGACTAACCTCAAAGACGTCCAGAAGCTGACAGGCTGCATGGCGGCACTCAGCCGGTTTATCTCCCGACTGGGTGAACGGGGCATGCCCTTCTTCAAGCTACTCAAAAAGACCGACAATTTCCATTGGACTTCAGAAGCCCAACGAGCCTTCGAAGACTTCAAACAATTCCTCACATCACCCCCCGTGTTGGCGTCACCTTTGCCTCAGGAACCGCTAATGCTATATCTGGCGGCAACAACACAGGTAGTCAGCACGGTGCTAGTGGTTGAGCGCTCCGAACAGGGTCATATTCAAAAAATACAACGGCCAGTCTACTTCGTCAGCGAGGTCCTTGCTGACTCCAAAACGAGATATCCGCAGGTCCAGAAGCTGCTACATGGCCTACTTATCACAGTCCGGAAGCTGGTGCATTATTTCCTAGCACACCAAGTCACGGTGGTCACAGCATTTCCACTCGGGGATGTCCTTCATAATCGTGAGGCCACCGGCCGAATCGCTAAATGGGCACTCAAGTTGATGGCGTTCGACATCAACTTTCAGCCACGGATAGCAATCAAGTCTCAAGCTCTAGCCGACTTCGTGGCCGAGTGGATAGAAGTCCAACTGCCTACACCAACAGCAAAGCTAGAGTACTAGACAATGTACTTCGACGGTTCTCTACGGATCGGTGGCACCGGGGCCGGAGTCATATTGACGTCCCCCACTGGCGAAAAACTGAAGTACGTTCTACAAATCCACTTCTCGGCTTCCCACAACGTCGCCGAGTACGAGGCACTTGTTCACGGGCTCCGCATCGCTATATCACCCGGCATACGTCGACTGGTTGTGCGTGGAGATTCTCAACTCGTGGTAAACCAAGTCATGAAAGACTGGACCTGTCTCAACGATACCATGGCGGCATACTGTCAGGAGGTTCGCAAGCTGGAAAACAAGTTCGACGGGCTAGAAATCACACATGTCCTGCGCCAATACAACGACGCAGCAGACGAGCTAGCAAACATGGGATCCAAGCGAGAAGCAGTTCCAACTGGAATCTTTGTCGAGCAGCTTATGGAGCCATCAGTCAAGAAGAAACCGGCACCGGAGCAGTCGGGAGGCGAGCCTACCCCGACCATAAATCAGGTGCTGCACATATGTCAAGACTGGAGGACTCCTGTTGTCAAATTTCTCATGGACGACAAACTCCCAGAAGATCGTAGTCAAGCCGAGCAAATAAAGCGTCGAAGCAAAAGCTTCCTACTAGTCGGGGAAGACCTGTACCGAAGGAGCGCATCCGGTGTCCTCATGCACTGCGTCACCACCGAGGAGGGCAAGCAGATTCTGCATTCGATCCACTCAGGCATATGTGGCAACCACGCCGCATCCAGGACGTTAGTCGGAAAGGCTTACCGGCTGGGATTTTTCTGGCCCACAGCAGTAACAGACGCCAAAGACATCATTCGCAAGTGCGAGGGTTGCCAGTTCTACGCAAGACAAACAAATCTTCCAGCCCAGGAACTCCAAACTATCCCCATTTCCTGGCCATTTGCAGTATGGGGGCTCGACATGGTTGGGCCTTTCAAGAAAGCGCTAGGAGGGTTCACACATTTATTCGTCGCGGTGGATAAGTTCACCAAGTGGATTGAGGCTAAACCCATTGCAACAATTACAGCGGCACGAGCAAAGGACTTCATCATGAGTATATTATACCGGTTCGGAGTCCCTAACCACATCATCACCGACAACGGTACTCAGTTCGCGGCCGGCGCATTCCAAGACTTCTGCGATGATTTTGGCATCAAGATCTGCTATGCATCTGTGGCACACCCGCGGAGCAATGGGCAGGTTGAACGAGCCAACGGCATGGTCTTACAAGGCATCAAGGCCAGGATATTTGACCGACTACAACCATATGCGGGCCGGTGGGTACAAGAACTCCCATCCGTTCTCTGGTCTCTCAGAAACACGGTTAGTCGGGCGACAGGGCAATCCCCTTTCTTTCTGGTCTACGGTGCTGAGGCTATGCTACCTACCAAGTTACAGTTCGGCTCTCCACGAGTCCGGGCTTACTCAGAAGATGACTCCAACAATACCTGACTGATCGAACTAGATCAGCTGGAAGAAGGAAGAGACACCGCAACTATCCAGTCGGCAAGGTATCTTCAAGGCCTACATCGCTACCACAATCGCAATGTCCATGGCCACGCCTTTTTGGTCGGGGACCTCGTTTTAAGGAAAATACAAACCACCAAAGACAGACATAAACTATCCCCAATCTGGGAAGGGCCGTTCATTATAGCCAAGGTCACGCGGCCAGGCGCCTACCGACTGAAGACCGAAGACGGTGCTCTCATCAGCAACTCATGGAACATAGAACAGCTACGTCCTTTCTATACCTGAGTTCTATACTTTTCATGTGTACAGTTCTTCTGACTCACTACGCCGCTTGTATCAACCGAGTAGTGAGTCGGGGGCTGCATGTATATATGTGTCCTGTCAATAACATACGAGCTTATTTCACTTCGGTTATGAAGCCTTACTACGACTGTCACGTTTGCCCGAGTACAGCTCCTTACTTTGAACGCTTTTTAAGTTTCGACAGACTAACTCGGTGCATACTACACAGTCGAGTAAAGCTAATGACGACCGAATAATGAGCTTGGCGGCATTACACATATATTTACACATGCTTGTTTAACAAGAGTTTATATACACCGACTACATAACATATTGCCCTCACAGACCCAGGTCTCGGGTGATTATTTCGGCAGTCGGCTTCGCCCGGGTGATCAGCTCCAGCGCCTCCTCTGGCGTCGTCTCTTCGGCAAACCCCTCCCCGATGGCTTCAATATCCGCCCTGGGGTATATGGATTTGGTCATCGCCAGGGTCTGGGCCACGCCGGCGACAACACGCTCATCCGAGTGCCTTTTCAAGGCACTCGGCGCATCCTCGAGACGCGCTTCTATCTGGGGGATTCTGCTACAGCTGGTTCCCACTGGGCGGGGATCTATGAGGTCAAGGAGCCCTTTCACGGACCCGACGAGGGCCTCCCGTGGCTCCCTGATCAACCTTATCTCCTCTGTGTAGAACTGATACTGGGCCCGGACATTGGTTCTCATGTCTGCCCAGGTCCGCCGGCAAGTAAGCTTGTCAAGTTCGGCTACACATAGAATAACTAATGGATTGGCTAAGATCACAGTCAGGTTGGGGACTTACTTTCGTAGTCGGCCTCCCACCCGGCCACAATCTTCTCCAGTTCAGCCTTTTCCTTACCGAGCTTGACGACGGCCTCCTTCAACTTGGACTTCTCCCGATCAAGCTCGGTGTTGGCCTTTGTCAGGTCGGCCTTGACCTTCTCAAGCTCGGCCTTGGCTTCTTCGGCCTCCTTCAGCTGCGATTCCCTCTCTGTTCGGGTCTTTAACTCCGCTTCGAGGTCTGCACCACAGATTAGCCAAGAGCTCAACCGTGCAGTCATGACACAACCGGGCAGTCGAGAACAACGCAGCTGGATGAACACATCAACGGTTCGGTCGGGAAGATATACTCGAGGATTTTACCTCTGATCTTTCTGGCTAGGGCCCATGTCTCCGCCCTGAGCTGATCGGCGCCACTCTTCAACCAGGCCTCCCTCCCCGCATGACGCGTCTCCATCTCGGCTTTCAACGCCCGGAGTTGCTCCAGTTCTGCGAGGTGGGGGGCTACCTCGACCAAGATTTCTGACATCGCCTCATTGTGGTCGACAAGCTTTTGCTCAGGATAAAAGACAGATTAAGGACGGAGTCAGACATCAAAACAAGAAGATCGCCAAGGCTCTCCCACAAGAATCATACCGCGACCCCCTTGGACCCGCTGATAGCAGCGCGAAGCAAGCTTTCGCGCTCCCTCCTCGCGACGACTTCATCAAGCCTGAAGCTTTTCGCAGTACCGTCGCGAGTTGTCCATGTAAAGGTCTGGGGCATCACACGTGGAGGAGCTTCGATCCGAGGTAGATGCGGGATCTCTGGCGGCGGCGGCAGCGGCAACGACGACGACGACCACGACGGTGATGGGGCCCCCGCCTCCACACCGCCGTCCCCCACGGCCTCGGGGATTGGCTCAGGGGCTCCAACGATGACTTCTGCAACAGGTGACGCCTCAGGGGCTGAGGCCTCGACCTCAGCGGCCGCCGCCCCTCAGTTGGGTGGCAGCGGCGGCCCTGCAGTCGGGACCACCTCGGTCTCCGCGACCAGGTTGGCCTCTGGCTCGGCAGGTGTGTTTGCGGCCGCCGGCTCGGCTGGGGCGAGCCCTTCAAGAGGAGCGGTCGGATTGATCTCCTTGAGATCGATATCGGCTCACTTCCTGCGTGGCGAAGCAAGACATCAAGACATTACTTCAACACACAAAGACTTCAGAAGACCCGGAGCAGCGTACCTCTTGGAGAACTTCAGCTTCTTGCCAGGTGACCTGCTCCCCGGCGGAGCGCTAGCTCCGGCAGTCGGCCCGGTCGGCATTACAGTCAGCGGTGGCGTATCAACCCGAGTCGGCCCCGACTCCGGTATGGTCGACTCGGGCGCCTCCGCCCCTAGCGGCGTCTGCTCTAGCCGGCCCCTCGGTGGCGCCACGGCCGGGCTCGACAACGTCGGACTCAAACCCGCAGGTCTCAACCTGGGACTTGACCGCTTGGGCGTCGCGGCGATGGCGTCCTTTATTTTCAAGCTTCCGCTCACGGCGCGCGCCGTCATGGCCCCCTCGCCCCGATATAAAATTGGTTTCTTCCCCGCTCTCTTGGAGTCGGGTTGGGCAGCGGAGGGACTTCTCGGCCTCTTCTTTGACATGACGGCCGACAAGGGACGGGAGTCTTCATCAAACTCCACGCACCAGTACAAGAAAATCAACAAGATACATCAAGTGCTGCCGGAAACTCAGACATTTGAGCCCGCAAGCATACGCCACGAAGTGAAGATGGATGTTACCTCGGTCCGGGGCCGGTTGTGCCTGAAAGATGCAATGTGTCTCTTCTTGTCTTCGGTTTCAATTACCCCGCTGGAGAAGTATCCGAACAAGGTCTCCGTTACCTTCCGCTCGTCGGCCAACTCCCGACTAACTCGGTCAGGGTCATTTTTTCCCTGATAGTCCCAGCCGAATGCGCTCCTCAGCTTCAGGGGCTGGAAGCGCCGGGTCAGGAACCACCTGGCTACCCAAGGACCAGTCAGGCCGGCCTCCTTGAAATTATCTAGCTTCGCTAGCAGCAGGTGCACTTGACCCATCTCCTCATAGGTCGGGTCCGCGACCAATTCGGCGAAAACACGGCGGCAAGCCCGGTAAATGGCCGCAAGGAGGGGCCAGATTTGCGCAATAGAGCCACTCCTTGTGCCAGCCTTTCAAGGAGGATTTCAAGGGAAGATCAAGATACGACTTTTTCCTATCACCCCTCAATTGAAGACCAGCCCCCCCGATTACACTGATGTTAGATTTGGAGGGCTGAGGCTTAATGTGGAACAGATGCCTGAAGAAGAAGAAATGGGGTTCCACACCCAAATAGCACTCACACAGAGTGACAAAAATAGAGATCTGAAGGATTGAGTTGGGGTTCAAATGCACTAACTCCAGCCCATAGAAATCAAGGATGCGGCGGAAGAAATCAGAAGACGGAAGGCACAAGCCTCGATCGAAAAAGGAGGCGAAAACTACCGTTTCTCCAGGTCGGGGATTCGGGCTCGACTCATCCCTGGCCGACCGCCAGCAAATCACTTCTTGGCTGGGCAACTTTAGCTTGCTTTCCAGCCGCTTCAGCTTCACCGAGCCACAGTCTGAAATCGGCCAAGAACTCCTCGGCGCACCCGCGAGATCCGAAGCCTTTGGCATGACCGGAAGCAATGAGATTTGGGGGAAAGCGAATTGGGGGCTTGGAACAAGTGAAGAGGATTGGAATCGCCCGAGTTCGGGTGGGGAAGTAGGCTTTCACGTTCCCTTCTCGCCGTGGCGTCATCAAGCTTGAACCTCTTCGCAGTTCCATCAGGCGCCGTCCAGGTGAACTTCCGGGGAAACTTACGCGGAGGAGCTTTCAATCCGGGGAAGGTTCGGATCTCGGCGGTGGCAACGATGACGGTGACGACGATGACCATGACGGCGAGGGGATCCTGGCCCCCACGCCGGCGTCCCCCGCGGCCTTGAGGGTGGACTCGGGGGCTTCGGCAATGGCATCGTCTGCGGGCGTCGACTCAGGGGCTGGGGCAGCAACCTCAGTAACCACTCCTTGGTCGGGCGGCACCAGCCGCCCCGCAGTCGGGACCACCTCAGTCTCCGGGACTAGGATGGCCACTGGCTCAGCGGGTGTGCTCGCGGGCGCCGGCTCGGCTGGGGCGGGCTCTTCAAGCGGAGCGGTCTCCTTGAGATCGATATTGGCACGCTTCCTGCATGGCAAAACAGACATCAAAATACTACTGCAACAGACAAGAATCACAGAAGATCCAGAGCAGCCTACCTCTTGGAGAACTTGAGTTTCCTGCCAGGCGATCTAGGTCCCGGCGGAGCACTACGCCCGGTTGTCGGCCGGGTCGGCGAAGCGGTCGGCGGCGGCGTGGTGACTGGAGGCGGCCCCATTGGTGGCGTGGCCGACTCAGCCACCCGTATGCTTGGCAGCGCCTGCTCGGACCTTGTGCTCGGCAACGTCGAGCTCGGCTGTACTAGTCCCAATCTAGGACTTGATCGCCTGGGTGCCGTGGCGGTGGTATCCTTTATCTTCAGACTTCCTGCCATGGCACGCGGCGTCATTGTGACGACCCGGGCCGCCATTACCAAAATGGCGTCCCTAGTCCATGGATCATTATTCGCTAGAGACGTGCTTTAGTGAATAATAATCCACATCAGAGATAGCAGCAGAATTATAGCTAGAAGATCCCACTGTCATTACAAAACCATGCCACGCAGGGCTAGAATCTTACACGGGGTCCTACATGTCCTCCCATTCGTAGCACTTGGACATCATACATACTTCAACACCCTAGGTTTGTTGACATAGTTATAGGACTGCTACTCGGCATACATCTACTCATCCCATCCTCCATAATACACATTATAGTCATAGGCATCACCCCCGGGATGTTCAGTGCACCAAGCAGCATAATACTGGTCCTCCAAACCCTCATTGGTTCCATTGATTTGCCCCGATGAATTGACCTCTATATAGTTAGTTAATAACAAGGGTGAGTACTAGGTACTCAGCAAGCATCAGTAACAGAATGCAAAGCATGTTTATCAAATCATCATCTCTCAAATATGATTCTTCCGAAAATATGGTTCTTGTGAGAAAAGTCCAAGTTTAATTATTTTTATATAAATCTACTAATCACTTGGATAAAGAGAAGGAATCCCATTAGGTGCCCCTCGCCCGTGCCCGAGTGCCCGTACCGTGCCCAAGTGCCCGTGCCCGGGTGCCCGCGCCCGAGCCCGTGCCGTGCCCGGGTGCCCGTACCGTGCCCGAGTGCCCGTGCCCGAGTGCCCACGCCTGAGCCCGTGCCGTGCCCGGGTGCCCGTGCCCGCGCCCGAGTACCCTTGCCCGTGCCGGGTGCCCGAGTGCCCTTGCCCGGGTGTGCGGGTACCTGAGTGCCCGAGTGCCCGTGCCCCGAGTGCCAGAGTGCCCGAGTGCCCATGGCCGACTACACGTCAGCCTGCCCTCTTTCTAAAACACTGGACAATACTTAGAATACAGAGTACTTTCTCTTATTTCCGTACATTACACTCCTTCATCCGGCGCTAATATATGCGCATCAATGCACTTCATTGGCATTGTCTTGGGTTTTTCATCGCCCAAGCTATTACTACATCCCCTATACAGAGTGTAACAACTTGATAAGATACTAAACTCTGCTCGCCTTTCGACGAGTACATGGTCGATATGGTTCTTATACGACACACTAATACAAGTGAGAATGATTTTAGTCCTTATGTTATAACCGTATGTAGAGGGTCCCGCCTCCATTCAAATCCCATCCATGGGCACCCTCTACCCTCCTAATAAATAAGGGAAAATCAGTTGCTCCCTCAACTGATCTCTCCAGTATATATATTATCATCCATCTCTATGACTTACTTATTTGAAAAATTCATTTGATGCAAGGTGACAGTACTATAAAACAAAATATTATTTATGCAAAATAATTCAAATCACCATGTTTAAAGGTTAGCTTGCCTGGAATCTCGTAGTTGAGATCGAAACTAGCTGGAGCTCCCAACTGACCCGTCTCCGCCTCTAATTCCTTTTCTGCATTCCCACCATATACCGCAAGGTTTAATTAAATTTTTAATAATATGAAAACAACAATCCACAAATAAAATGTGCCCACCTCTCTGTAGAATTTTTATTATGCCAACTTGCACCTACATAGCTAATAATGGCAAGGATTACCTAAATTATATTTGGGTTACAGAGCACTGGGTTAGCTGTGTAAGTTACTAGTGTGCATCAAATAAATACCCTCTCTACTGTTTTCCTTCCTTCTCCCATCGTACAGGCACAAGGCAGCTAGCATTCCCCTTCTTCTTCCTCCATCTGTTACAGCTGTGGCTCTCTTTCTCCTCTCCTAAACTCTACTCCAAAAGCTGGTGCCCCACTGCAGCTAGCGACCTTGGTGCTTGGCACCACCAAAGGCCAGCTCTAAGATAAGTGCTACAAATTTTTCCTTTCAAATCTCCTCCTTCCAATGCCTCTATTAATACATTCCCCTTCTTTTCTAGCAAGATTTGCATTGAGGTACTAAGAGACTGCTTCCAAGTGCTTGCTTGCTTTATGTGGGATTTGCTAAGGGATAGCTTTGGTAGCATGAGAAAATCACCCAATCTCTGCTTCTAGTGTATTCTTGCTGGATCCCCACGAGCTCACAAGCTAGCGGACTCCCACCTGCAGATTCAGCTCTCTACGAGTCGGCCCTTCTTCTTGCTAGCTCACCCCCTTCCACCTCTTAGCCAAGCTGATGATGGTGCTCTACGTCGCCATTTTGAGGTTGATTGGCTACAAATCTTGGAATGGTTGGGTAGGGGAGATGAAGATGAAAGGGGATTGGTTTCCTTACCGTGCTAAAAGGCTGGATGAGAAAGTGAGTATCGTTCTTTATCTACCACACTTGCTCCTGTTATTTCATCTCATTACTATACCCTGAGTAGTTGGAATGGTAGCCCATGCCTCTCCCTGTTGATTCACTATTGGTGTGGGTGTGTGTCACGAGTTCACTAGGTGAGAAATCCTGGCCACTGCTTGCACTGTGTTCCTACTGACCACACTTGAGTGTGGCTTTCTTGCCTGTGTATAATAATTTTTTTTTCTAAGAACCATTAAATGTATAACTACATCTTTATGACTTAATAAAGTTCCGGGTTGTTTCAGTCATGGCCTCCTCGCCCCCGATAAAGAACAGGCTTTTTCCCCACTCTCTTCGAGTCGGGTTGGGCTGCAGGGGGCTCCTTGGCCTCTTCTTCGATTTGACGGCTGACAACGGGCGGGAGTTCTTGTCGAACTCCTTACACCACTACAGATGATTCAACAACATATATCACACAATGTTGGGCAATCACAGATACAAGTCTGCAAGCATTCAACACAGAAGAAAGACAAAGGTTACCTTGGAGCGGGGCTGGAGGAAGCTATATGCCGTGATGCGGCGCTTATCGTCTTCGGTCTCGATCACCCCATTGGAGAAGTAACCAAATAGGGTCTCGGTCACCTTGTCCTTGCTGGCCGTCTCGTGGCTTACTCGATCAAGATCATGTTTGCCTTGAAAGTCCCAGCCGAACGCGCTCCTCAGCTTCAGCAGCTGGATACGCCGAGTCAGGAAACGCCGGGCCACCCAAGGCCTAGTCAGGCCAGCTTCCTTAAGCTTATCTAATTTCGCCAGCAATTGGTGTACTTGGCCCATCTCTTCAAAGGTTGGGTCTGAAGACCAACTTGGTAAAACTACCGGTGGCAAGCCGGTGAATGGACGCAAGGAGGGAGCCAGATCTACGCAATAGAATCACTCCTTGTGCCAGCCTTTCAAGGAAGATTTCAAGGGGAGATCAAGATATGTTTTCTTCCCGTCACTCCTAAACTGGAGACCAGCCCGCCCAATCACATTGATATTATTCTTGGAGGGCTAGGGTTTGATGTGGAACAGATGCTTAAAGAAATTAAAGTGGGGTTCCACACCCAAAAAGCACTCGCAGAGAGTAACAAATATGGAGATTTGAAGAATCGAGTTGGGATTCAAGTTCACCAACTCCAACCCATAGAAGTCAAGGATGTGGCGGAAGAACGCAGAAGAGGGAAGGCACAAACCCCGATCAAAAAAAGAAGCAAAGACTACTGTTTCGCCAGATTGGGGGTTTGGGACCGACTCACCCTTAGCCCGCCTCCAACGGATCACCTCCTGACTGGGCAACTTCAATTGACTCTCCAGTAGCTTCAGTTTCACCGAGCCGCAATCCGAAGTCGGCCAGGCATTCCCCAGCGCACCCGTAGGATCCGAAGCTATCGACATAGTTGGGGGCGGAGAGATTTGGGGGAAAAGCGGTTGGGGGCTAGGAACAGACAAAGCGGACTAGAATCACCCGAGTTCGAATAGGGAACAGTAGCAGCAGCTAACCCTAGCCGAGCAAAAGGCAAAATTTGGGCACGAAGACGGAAGACGAAACGATTGGTTGATTTGGGGAAGATGAAGGAATCTTTTTCTCTCTCCCCGTTATTTATAGAGCCTGTGCCGACTAAATGGGCTTGGGCCTACACAGTCGGTGCTGCGCCACCAAGATATGAGTTCCTACAGTAGCATGCTCCATGTGGGCCGCCCGCAAGCTGAGTTGAAATTATAGCGCTAGTGCTACTAACAGGAGCCGATGAGGTAAACAGATATGCTTCATGAGAGCCTTATTGCAAAACATATATGTTTGGGTATCTATTTTATCCACCAGGTCTCGAGGATATATCCTTACAAGGATCACAAGCTGGTTTTCATTAAAATTGGGGATGTAGGTATCTTTCTTGAGCACACCTAACCACGCCGTGGATTTATTTTCATAAAAGTGGTACTCGGCCTACATGCTTGGCCAACAGTTGCCATGAGCAACATTATTCCAGCCAACATGACGTTGAAGAGTCTAACTTTCGAGTAGTGCACTACTCAGGAGAGACTATAAACATATTCCCGCTGACATGATGCGGAGGAGTCTAACCTCTGGGTGGGACACCACTCGAGAAAGACTATAAACCCCCCTTTCCAGCTGACATGACGCTGAACAGTCCCATATACGAGTGGCATCCTACTCGGCAAGACTATAAATGCCCATTCCGATTGACATGAAGTCGAAGACTCCTACATATGAGTAGTTCCCTACTCGGCAAGACTATAAATCATATTCCGGTTGACATAATACCGAAGAGTCTCATATACCACTAGTAATCTACTCAGGAAAGACTTCCAGGTTAAAGATCTTTGACTTTATGTTTAATTGTCTTCACAATTAAGCACAAAGTCGGGGGCTACACCTAATAGGTGCGCCTATTCGGTGCACACTATTCATATATCTCCATGAAGCCCTTCATAGCCTCGCTGCCAGCTGACATGAAGTAGGACTCGGGAAGAAGAAGCACTCGGACAAAAGAGTACTTGGGAGCAATGCACTTGGGATGACTTCACCATGGAGGATGAGCACTTGGCATCAGCTGTGACTCAACTATGAAGGTCTCAGGGGCTACTGTGGAGGCCATGGGCCCCAGGTACCTCACCACCTACATATGGGCCACTGGGGTAGAGGATGCGCTGAATCATGTAGTTAGAGATCAGATAGCACCCGGCAGACTTTGCCTTGTATGATAAGGAAAACAAAGTCTTAGTCGGATAAGTTTCTATCTCTAAGAAGTAAATCCCTTGGCCGTATCCGGCTGGGATCTGTCGATGTTTTACACCGGCAATAAATATATGGGGCTACTCGGTGGATGGAAACTCGGTCGATTGCAAAGGAACACAGAGAGATTTTATACTGGTTCAGGCCCTCAATGTGAGGTAATACCCTACGTCCAGTTTGGGGTGTATTCCTTTGAGGATTTGCGGTGGTGATTCTGGTGAACCAACTCAACCTGCCCTCATGGGGCGCCCTGCCTCCCCTTATATACTGGGGGACAGGGTTACAAGGTAGGAGTCCCCATCGGATTACGACTAGGAGATCTCCCCTTAGAGATATAACGCACCCGACTAGGACTGTATATTCCTTCCTATACAAGGCGAAGTCTGCCAAATCTAGCTATATCTCTAATTACAAGGCTAGACCCATCCTCTATCCGAGTGGCCCATATGCTTGTCATGAGGTACCCGGGGCCCATGGCACCCACAGTAGCCCCCGAGACCTTCATAGTTGAGTCACAGCTGATGCCGAGTGCTCATCCTCCACGGTGAAGTCTTCCCGAGTGCATTGCTCCTGAGTACTCTTTGTCTGAGTGCTGCTTCTCCCGAGTCCTGCTTCATGTCAGCTGGCAGCGAGGCTATGAAGGGCTTTACGTAGATGTAGGAATAGTGTGCGCCGAATAGGCGCACCTATTAGGTGTAGCCCCCAACTTTGTGCTTAATTGTGAAGACAATTAAATATAAAGTCAAAGATCTTTAACCTTGTAGTCTTTCCCGAGTAGTATACTACTGGTATATGAGACTCTTCGGTATCGTGTCAACCGGAATATAATTTATAGTCTTGCCGAGTAGGGAATTACTCGTATATGAGACTCTTCAGCGTCATGTCAGCTGGAAAGGGGGTGTTTATAGTCTTTCCCGAGTAGTATATTACTCGAAAATCAGACTCGTCGGCATCATGTCAGCCGGGATGATTATTTATAGTCTTTCCCAAGTAATACATTACTCGAAAATTAGACTCGTCAGCTTCATGTCAGCTGAAAAAGGTGTTTATAGTCTTTCCCGAGCGGCGTCCCTTTCGGAAGTTAGACTCTTCAGCTCGTCAGCTGGAAGAATGTTTATAGTCTTTCCCGAGTATTATACTACTCGAAAGTTAGACTCCTCCGCATCATGTCAGCGGGAATGAGAAATTTATAGTCTCTCCCGAGTAGTGCACTACTCGAAAGTTAGACTCTTCAGCGTCATGTCGGCTGGAATAATGTTACTCATGGCAACTGGTGGCCACGCATGTAGGCCGAGTACCACTTTATGAAAATAAATCCACGGCGTGGTCAGGTGTACCCGAGAAAGATACTGGCATCCCCAATTTTAATGAAGACCAGCTTGTGATCCTTGTAAGGATATATCCTCGAGACCTGGTGGATAAAACAGATACCCAAACATATATGTTTAGCAATAAGGCTCTCATGAAGCATATCTGTTTACCTCATCGGCTCCTGTTAGTAGCACCAGCGCTATAATTTCAACTCAGCCTGCGGGTGGCCCACATGGAGCATGCTACTGTAGGAACTCATATCTTGGTGGCTGCTACCAAATAAGCCGGCCTGAGCTGACCTATCCAGCATAGCTCTATAGAAGTATCATCCATCGCATGTCAGGATGAGTTTTTTGGTGTTGGTAACCACAATCAGCCAGAGAAATCCTTATTCGCAAGCCTTTCCGACTTACGTTCTGGATGCAAACTGGTTGCCACATAAACCTGAGTGGGTATAACGCAGGATCTGCTTGCCCTCCTCAGGTGTGACGTAGTGCATGAGAACTCCGGATGCACTTTGACGATGTAAATCTTCTCTGACTTGGGTAAAGCCAAACAAGGTACCCGAACCTTGCATTAGCAGAGGGTTCGGCTAGCGACCCTCATGGGGCGTACCCTATCCAATAGAGTTATAGCCAAGCCAGGCACCCGAACCTTGCATTAGCATAGGATTCGGCTAGCGACCCTCATGGGGCGTACCCAACCTGACAGAGCTGAGTGATATACGACCCCCGACTAGTGCCGAAAGTCGGTTGTCAGCTCACATGGAGCGTAGCCAAGGAAGATGACGTCCCGACTGGCGCAAGTACTCGGTAAGTAGCCCTCATGGGGCATCCCGAGTGTATTTTGGCAGACTTATCCAGCCCCCGAGCGTAGGAGATAGGCTCGCAGCCCTGAGTTCCTGTCACGCGTATCCGGAGCTGGGCCTGCAATATAAAGATATCGGATGAGTAGCATCTGATGATGGAAATAATCACCCGAATAAAATGTATTTTACAATATATGTAAATACGAGTTCTTCCTCTTTTTGATATTAATTTCCCCAAGTAGTTGACCCCTTACGTTTAAACACTCTGCCCGACTAGTCATAGCCTCCTAGCGTCGGGAGTTGGCTCATGGCTCTTTCCCAGACACGCGTTTTGGGTGACTTGAGTTCGTCTTTCATGGAGCAAAGTTTCACGGATCAGGATTTATGCTACTTGAGTACTTTTGCAATCATTTAAGAGCAAAAACAGAGAAGAGTGCAGCTTGTGCACCTATTAGGTGTAAGCGGCTACGGCATTGGTAAAGCCGAGTAAAGAAATATTTATCAGGAAGCAACTTAGCTGTTCGGTATTTCGGAGTGGGGATGCCATCCTTGCGTTTGAGCTTGTGAGCCCCCGAGCATGTCACTTGTTGTTCTGATAATCTTCAGTTGTTGAAAGTCGGAGACGATTGTGACCGACTGCCACAATGAAGCCGTCTGACTTGCGTTTGCGATTCCCGGCTTTAGTCGGGACCGCGTCGTTGGTGCCCTCCCGCTTCTTCTATCAGGATGCCTTTTTATCTTCAAGGGCCTCAGCAACAGCATGGGCTGAGTTGGCGTATTTGTTCGCCATGTTGAATAGAGCCTTGACAGAGTTGGGAGGCTTCCGAGTGAATTTGTCGATGAACGAGGTGTCTTTGACTCCTTTTCGAAAGGCGGCGATGACGACCTCATCCTTGATGTTTGGGATCGAATTTTTCTTCTCAAAGAACCTCTTGATGAAGTCACGAAGAGACTCGTTCTTCCTTTGATGCAACTGATATAAGTCGTGCTCGGAAGATGGCCTCTCATATGTTCCCTGGAAGTTGGCGATGAAACGTTCCCGGAGTTCTCCCCAGGAGCCGATTGATTGCTTGGGAAGTTCTGTTAGCCATGTCCTCGCTGAGTCAGCTAGAGCGACTGGGAGGTAGTTAGCCATGACTTTGTGATCTCCTCTAGCTACTCGGATTGCCGTAGTACAGACTGTGAGCCAAGACTCGGGATTGGTCTTGCCGTCGTATTTTTCGACTCCAGTAGGCTTGAAACCCGATGGCCAGTCGGCGTGTTGTAGCTCCTGGGTGAAGGCCGGTACTCCTTCATCTTCATGAGGACTCCGACCCCGACTACGGCGGCGAAACCGCTCGTGGTGGAGGCCGAAACGCTCGTTCTCGTCTTCCGGTTGGCGTTGCTCATCATCTTCTCGTTCGTGGTGTCGAGCGTTGATGTCTTGCCGAAGATCACGTCGTTGTCGGCCTCGAAGGTCCTGATCATCCCGACGGTTGCTTTGACGTCGCCGGTTGTCGTTGGGGCTGCCGAGTGACGCCTGACGTGCCTCCGTATGTAGCTGACTGGAGCCAACCGCTCGGCGTTGCTTTGAGGTAGATGAGACTGTCGTTGGGAATGTCGACCGGTTGGTCGGTATGAGGGTGTCACCCGACTGTTGGTGTTGCTGACATGCAGCAGCGGTAAGCAGGGCTTTTATCCTTGCGATCGTCGGGGTGACCTGGTGATCAAGCCCAAGCTGGACCGTGTCCAGTAGGGTTGCGGCGGCCACGATGTTCTGTTGTGGCGTGACAAAGACGTCGTGGTCGCCGACTTTTGTTTGGAGGGTTTGTTGCTGAGCGGTTCGCCCAGCCCTGCGTAGGCCATCGTTGCGGGCGTGCAGGCGTCTTGCTTCTTCCTCCTATTGTTCTCGCAGTCGGCAGGCCTCCTCCTCTTGTTGTTCGTGTAGTCGACATGATTCCTGAGTAGGAGTAGAGCCTTTGGATGCCATGAAGATTTCTCGTGGCAGGGGGAAGCTTGCCAAACTGCTATCCGACTTGGAGTCGGAATCCGACTGGGAATTGTAGTCCGACTGAGAGTCGTAGTCGGAATAGTTGATGGGGGTGATTATAACTCCGACCTCCCTAGATCCGATCTCGAGCTGCTCTGGGCCGTATCCGAGTCGAACTCCAGAGGATCGGGTTTGCCGCGTTGGATGCAGATTGTAGATATCCGTGGCGTCGCCGAGTCCGAACGGGAAATTGACGATCTCTTCCTTTTTTGGCCCGATCTCGGCCGGCTCAAAACCGAGTCCGAGTCGAACACCGAAAGAAAGAGTTGTCCCTGGACTTGGGCGTATGGGAGATCACCGCAGCATGTCATGAGAGATTGCTGCAGCATCGTATAGGCCGACTGGCACGGAGTCGGCTGGTTCCTCGGCCGGTTGGATCGGGTCCGTGTCGGCCAAGGTGAGATTGCCGAACGTGTCGGCCAAGGTGAGATTGCCGAACATGTCGGCGACGAAGTCGAGGCTTCCGAATGAGATTGTATCTCCGGGAAAGAATTTACCGCCGTCGACTCCGGTTGCTGGATCCATCGAGCTTGTAGATGTGGATCGCGCCGATTCCCCTACCTGGCGCGCCAACTGTCGATCTTTTACACCGGCAATAAATATATGGGGCTACTCGGCGGATGGAAACTCGGTGGATTGCACAGGAACACAGAGAGATTTTATACTGGTTTAGGCCCTCAATGTGAGGTAATACCCTACGTCCAGTTTGGGGTGTATTCCTTTGAGGATTTGCGGTGGTGATTCTGGTGAACCAACTCAACCTGCCCTCATGGGGCGCCCTGCCTCCCCTTATATATTGGGGGACAGGGTTACAAGGTAGGAGTCCCCATCGGATTACGACTAGGAGATCTCCCCTTAGAGATATAACGCACCCGACTAGGACTGTATATTCCTTCCTATACAAGGCGAAGTCTGCCGAATCTAGCTATATCTCTAATTACAAGGCTAGGCCCATCCTCTATCCGAGTGGCCCATATGCTTGTCATGAGGTACCCGGGGCCCATGGCACCCACAGGATCCTTATCTTGTACCCTTGTCCCCTAGTATATAAAGGGAGGCAGGGCGCCCCATGAGGGCAGGGAAGATCATTGATCGACAAATCCTCTCAGAGGAATAACACCACAACTGGACATAGGGTATTACCTCACATCGAGGGCTTGAACCAGTATAAAATCTCTTTGCGTTCCTCTGCAATCCACCGAGTTTCCCCTTGCCGAGTAGCCCTATAGTTCCATTGCCGGTGTAAAACATCGACAGAACCGCTCCCTGAGTTCTCCCCAGGAACCGATCGACCGCCTCGGGAGCCCTGTCAGCCATGTCCTCGCTGAGTCGGCTAGCGCAACTGGGAGGTAGTTAGCCATGGCTTTGTTGTCGCCCTCAGCAGCTCGAACTACTAGGGTATATACGGTGAGCCAGGACTCGGGATTTGTTTTGCCGTCATACTTTTCAATTCCTGTGGGCTTAAAGCCAATCGGCCAGTCGATGTCCTTTAGCTCCTGGGTGAAAGCTGGAATGCCTTCGTCTTCATGAGGGCTCAGGCTTCGACCACAACGGTTAAACCACTCGTGATGGAGACCGAAGCGTTCGTTTTCATCCTCTAGTTGGCGGCGCTCGTCTTCGTGTCGTTCGTGGCACCGGGCGTTGATGGTGTGGTGGAGGTCGTGTTGTAGGTGCTCTCGGAGGTCTTGGTTGGGCCGGCGGTCATACTGGTGACGCCACTGGTTGTCAATGCCGAGTGACGTTTGCCTGGACTCCTCGCCTGGCCAACTTGAGCTAGCCGCCCGACGCCGTGCTGACGTGGATGAGCCCGCTGCTGGAGATCCCGACCGATTAGTCGGTGCCACGGTGTCGCTCGACTGTTGTTGTTGTTGCTGGCAGGCAGCAGCCGTGATCATCGCCTTGATCTTGGCGATAGTTGGGGTGGCCTGGTGATAAGGCCTGAGCTGGAGCGTGTCCAGCAAGGTTGCGGCAGCCACAACATTCTGTTGTGGCATGACGAAGACGTTGTGATCGCCGACTTTAGTCTGGAGAATTTGCTGCTGAGTTGCTCGCCCAGCCTTGCGTAGCCTGTCATTACGAGCCTCGTGGTCAGCCTCCTCCTATTGTCGCAGTCGGCGTGCCTGCTCCTGTTGCTCCTCTTATAGTCGGCGCACCTCGGGTGGTGGTGTTGAAGACATAAAGATCTCGCGGGGGGGGAGGGGGAAACTCACCGGATTGGAGTCCAAACTAGCGTTCGAACCATTACCCGACTTGGAGTCAGACTCCGAGTAGTTTATCGGAGTAAGAATGACCTTGACCTCTCTAGATTCAATCTGAAACGGTGGTTGGCCGTGTCCAAACTGAATCGTAGGAGATCGGGTCTGCTGCGTGGGATGTAGACCCGTAGCGTCGCTGAATCCGTGCGGGAGATTGACGATCTCTCCCCTTCTTGGCCCAACCCGAGCTGGCTCATGGCCTAGCACAAGTCAGACGCCGAAGGAGAGAGTTGTCCCAATGCTTGGTGAAGTGAAGAACTGCCGCAGTAGATCGTTGAAGGAGATTGTGGCGTCCTGTAGGCCAACTGGCGCAACGTCGGCTGGTTCCTCAGCTGGCTGAATTGGATCTGCTTCGGCCAAGGTGAGGTTGCCGATCTGGTCGGCGATGAAATCGAGGCTTCCGAAAGAAATTATGTCTCCAGGGGAGAACTTGTTGCCGTCGACTCTGGTTGCTGGATCCATCGAGCTTGTAGATGTGAAACTCGTCGGAGCCCCTACCTGGCGCGCCAACTGTCGATGTTTTACACCGGCGATACAACTATAGGGCTACTCAGTGAGGGGAAACTCGGTAGATTACAGAGGAACACAAAGAAGATTTTATACTGGTTCAGGCCCTCGATGTGAGGTAATACCCTACGTCTAGTTGTGCTGTTATTCCTCTGAGGTGTTTGTCGATCAATGATCTCGTGCCCCTTGAGGGGCGCCCTGCCTCCCCTTATATACTGGGGGACAGGGGTACATGATTAGGATCCTAGCCGAATATGGCCAAGGGATTCCCCTCTTAGAGATAGAAACTTATCCAACTAAGACTATGTTTTCCTTATCGTACAAGGCAAAATCTGCCAGTGCTATCTTATCTCTAACTACATGATTCGGCCCATCCTCTATCCAAGTGGCCCATATACTAGTGGTGAGGTACCCGGGGCCCATGGCCTCCACAACTCTGTTGGATAGGGTATGCCTCATGAGGGTCGCTAGCCGAATCCTATGCTAATGCAAGGTTTGGGTACCTTATTTGGCTATATTTCTATCAAGTGAAGTATGCCCCTAGAGGGTCACCAGCCGAATCCTGCACTAGCACAGCGTTTGGGTACCTATCTGGCAAAAACATGGCAACAAGCCACTACTGGAGCTTTCAGTCGGGAGTAGCATCAAACCCGGAACCTACGGAGGTGCTTATTATTATTCAAGACTGGAAGACCCCAATCCTTTGATTACAACGAAGCCAAGTAAATCAAGCGACGGAGCAAAACCCTTATCATAGTCAGAGAAGACCTATATCGTCACAGTGCATACGGAGTTCTCATGCACTACGTCACACTTGAGGAGGGCAAGCAGATCCTACAATATACCTACTCGGGCATATGTAGCGACCATACTGCATCCAAAACATAAGTCAAAAAGGCTCATAGACAAGGATTCTTCTGGCTGATTGAGGTTACCGACGCTGGAGTACTCATCCTGACATGCGAGGGATGCTACTTTTATAGGGCTACGCTGGGTAGGTTGGTTTAGGCCCGCTTATTCAGTAGTAGGCCAAAGATATGAGTTTCTCGATAGCACGCTCTATTGGGCCGCTCGCCGACTGTGTTAAAATCATAGTGTAGGTACTATTCATAGAAACTGATTAAATAATCAGATATGCTTCATGCTAAGCCTACAGCTAGGTGTATACACTCGGGTATCTGCATTATTTACCAGGTATTGGGGATATATCCTTATAAGGGTCACAAGCTAGTCTCCATTGAAATTGGGGATGCAGGTATCTCTCAAGTACAGTTGACCACATATTCGGTTAAAATCCATGAAGTGGTACTCGGCTTACATGCTTAGCCAACAATTGCCATGAGTAAATATTTTCCTAGCTAACATGATGCTGAAGAGTCTAATTTCTGAGTGACATCCTATTCGGGGAAGACTATAAAAAATCATTCCGGCTGACATGATGCCAAAGAGTCCCATGTACCTGTAGTACACTACACAGGAAAGACTACAAGGTTAAATATCTTTGACTTTATGTTTAATTGTTTCACAATTAAGCACAAAGTCGGGGGCTACACCTAATAGGTGCGCCTATTCGGTGCACACTATTCATACTTCTACATGGAGCCCTTCATAGCCTCGCTGCCAACTAACATGAAGCAGGACTCGGGAAGAAGAAGCACTCGGACAAAGAGTACTTGGGAGCAATGCACTCGGGCAATCTTCACCGTGGAGGATTAGCACTCGGCATTAGCTGTGACTCAACTATGAAGGTCTCAGGGGCTGCTGTGGAGGCCATGGGTCCTGGGTACCTCATGATAAGCATATGGGCCACTCAGACAGAGGATGAGCCTAGCCTTGTAATTAGAGATATGATAGAGCTCGACAGACTTAGCCTTGTACGATAAGGAATATACTGTCCTAGTCGAGCAGGTTATATCTCTAAGAGGAGATCCCTTGGCCGTAGTCCGGCTGGGACTCCTACTTTGTAACCCTGTCCCCTAGTATATAAGGGGAGGCATGGCGCCCCCTGAGGGCAAGACATACAGAAATTCATCAGAATCATACATCTCAAAGGAATAAACCACAACTGGACGTAGGGTATTACCTCGCATCGAGGGCCTGAACCAGTATAAACTTCCCATGTTCCTTTGTAGTCCACCGAGTTTCGATCTGACGAGTAGCCCTATATTTATATTGCCGGTACAAAACATCGACAAGGTTATTGTCATAGGGAAGGCTTACTTGCATAGTCAGCCTCTACTTTGGCTTTGGCCTTCTCCAGTTTAGCTTTAGCCTTTTCAACTTTCTTCAGCTCAAGTTCCTGTTGTTTTTTCTTCTCTGTCTAGGTCTTCAACTTGGCTTGGAGGGCTGTATATCAAAATAGTTAAGAACTCGAGATTACAGTCAGGACTCAACCGGGCAGTCGGGAAACAACAAAGCTGGAGAAATATACTTGGGATTTATTCGGGAAGACAAATACAGGAGACTTACTTTTGATCTTCTCGGCTAGAACCCACTTTTCATCCCTGAGCTGGTCAACAGCTCCCTTTAGCCATGTCTCCCTCTCCTGACTAGACTGTTCCAAGTTGGCCTTGGTGGCCTGGAGCTGGCCCAATTGTTGGAGATGGGGGGCGAGCTGGGTCAAGACCTTGTTCACTTTCTCTGAGCGGTCGACTATCTTCTACTCGGAGCAAAAACAGAACAAAACAGAGTCAAGAGGCAGAGAACCAATACAAGAAAGACTGTCAAGAACTCAATGTGGTGAGAGTCATACCTGGACTACTCAGGACGCGGGAATTGCGGCACGAAGAAGAACTTCATGCTCCCTCTCCACTGCCTCCTCATCATGCTCGTAGCGTTCCATGGTTCCCTCGGGGGACACCCAATGGAATGTTCTTGGGAACTTGCGAGGATGAGCTTCAAGTCTAGGGAGATCCACTTCATCTGAAGACGATGACGATAGGGATGGTGACAAGGTCCTGGCTCCCAACTCGACAGCTACTGGGGGTTCAGGGACTTGCTCAGGGGCTGGAGCAATGGCTTCAATACTTGCCTCTTGGTTAGCCGGCACTAGCAGTCCTGCTGTCGGGACAGCTTCAGTTTGTACAACTGGGGCAAGCATCGGCTCAGCAGATGAGCTTATTGGTGTTGGCTCGGCTGGGGCTAGCTCGGCAACAGGAGCAATCGGCATTGTCTCCTTGGGATCTATGTGTACTCGCCTCTTGCACAATGAGTCAAATATCAAGACACTATTGCACTGATCAAGATTTTCAGAAGATTCCAGATTGCTTACCTCTTGGAGGTCTTGAACTTCCACGAGGGGGCTCTACATGTCGACGGTGGAGAGTTGCTAGCTGCCGGGCTAGTCGGCGCGGCAGTCAAGAGTGGCATTTTGCTCTTGGTCGGCCTAGTCCCTGGTACGGCTGACTGGGGCGTCGAAGCACCTGGTGGCGCCGCTCTTTGGCTCGACGTTGCTGATCTAGTAGTCGGCGGCGCCAGCTTTGGGTTCGATGTTGCTGAGCCTGGTGGTGTTGGTCTCAGGCTTGGAGATGATGGTTTTGGACTCGGCGGCCTGGGAGCAGTGCTGGTGGTGTCCTTTATCTTCAGGCTCCTAGCTGCAGTACTCGGCTTGCTAGCTCTCTTCTTGCCCGGGTCTTTGACAGGTTTCTTCCTAGCTCTCTTGGAGCTGGGCTGGGCAGCAAAAGGACTCAATGGCCTTTTCTTTGATTTGGCAGCCGACAAAGTTTGGGAGTCATCATCAAACTCCTCACATTCCTGCAAGTGATTCAAGCAACAATATATATCATACATTGCAGAGCAATCCAGGATACACATCTACAAACATTCATCACAGATGGACAATAAGTTAACATCAGCATTTCAATATTATCTCTGGACGAGGCCTTTTCTAGCTGTATGCCGCGGTGGCGCACTCTGCATCTTCTGTCTCAGCCACCCCGTTGGCGAAAAAGCTGAGCAAGATATTAGCCACCATGTGCTTGTCAGTCAAATCTGGGTATTCTCGGCTGGGATCGTCTTTGCCCTCATAATCTCAGCTAAAGTGGCTTCTCAGCTTTAGAGGCCTGATACGGCGGTTCAGGAAACATCTGGCCACCTAGGGACCAGTCAATCCAGAGCTCTTCAGCTTGTCAATTCTATCAATCAATTGATACACTTGGCCCATCTCCTCAAAGTTTGGCACAGAAGACCAGCTAGGCACGACCTCCGGAGACAAACCAATAAAATGGGGCAGACAAGATTCAAGATCAGAGCAATAGAACCATTCTCTATGCCAGCCCTTAAGGGAGGTTTTCAGAGGAACATGGAGATAGATCTTTTTCATTTCGTTCCTAAGTTGGAGACTGGCTCCCCCTGTCACTTGGACTTTGTTTTTGGAGGGCTGAGGTTTGATGTGGAATAAGTATCAAAACAGATTGAGATGGGGTTCACACCCAGAAAACATTCACACAAAGTTGCAAAGATAGAGATTTGCAAGATGGAGTTGGGATTCAGATTCACTAACTCTAGCTGGTAGAAGGAAAGAAGCTGGCGAAGAAAATCCGAAGAAGTAAGAGCAACACCCTGGTCAAAGAAAGAGGCGAAGACTACAGTCTCACCAGATTGGGGCGCCGGAATCGATTCCCCTTCAGCCGAATGCCAATTGGATGATTTCATGGTGCTGTAATCTCAGCAACTTCTCCAGATACTTCAACTTTGTCGAGCCACAATCCGACGTCGGCTAGGTCTCAATAGACACCTTCGAGATTTTCGAAGCTCTCGGCATGGCTAGAGGCGAGGTGATTTGGGGGAAATGCTATTTGGAGCTTGGAATTGATGCGGTGGAGCGGAATCACCCGAGTTTCGAGCGGGAAGTGCTAGCAATGGCGAACCCTAGCGAGGCAAGGTGTGAAATTTCGGCGCAGAAGTTGGAAGACGAAGTGATTGGTGGATCGGAGAAGATGAGGGAATCTTTTCTCTCTCCCCGCCTTTATACAGCCTGTGCTGATAAGTGGGCTTGGGCCTGCAAATTTGGTACTGGGCCATAAGATATGAGTTTCTACAGTAGCACGCTCTATTTGGGCTGCTCGCTGGCTGTGTTAAAATCACAGTGCTAGTGCTACTCACAGAAACCGATTAAATAATTAGATATGCTTCATGCTAAGCCTACAGCCGGGTGTATACATTCGGGTATCTGCATTATTTACTAGGTATTGAGGATATATCCTTATAAGGATCGACAGTTGGTCTCCATTAAAATTTGGGATGCAGGTATCTCTCAAGTACACCTAACCACATATTGGGTTAAAATCCATAAAGTGGTACTCGGCTTACCTGCTTAGCCACCAATTGCCATGAGCAAAAATTATTCTAGTTGACATGATGCTGAAAAGTCTCATATACCAGTAGTGCACTACTTGGGAAAGACTACAAGGTTAAAGATCTTTGACTTTATGTTCAATTGTTTCACAATTAAGCACAAAATCGGGGTCTACAGCTAATAGGTGCGCCTATTCGGTGCACACTATTCATATTTCTACATGGAGCCCTTCATAGCCTCGCTGGCAGCTGACATGAAGCAGGACTCAGGAGAAGAAGCACTCGAACAAAGAGTACTCGGGAGCAATGCACTCGAGAATTCTTCACCGTGGAGGATGAGCACTCGGCATCAGCTATGACTCAAGTATGAAGGTCTCAGGGGCTGCTTTGGAGGCCATGGGCCTCGGGTACCTCATGACAAGCATATGGGCCACTTGGACAGAGGATGGGCCTAGCCTTGTAATTAGGGATACAATAGAACTTGGCAGACTTAATCTTGTATGACAGGGAAAATACAGTCCTAGTTGGCCACATTTGTCGATGCTTTGCACCGGCAATAAAACTATGGGGTACTCGGCGAAGGTTGAATTCGGTACTGCAGAGAACACAGGAGAATTATACTTCAGCCCTCAAGGGAGGTTAATAACTACGTCCATTGAGGTGTTATTCCTCTGAGATGCAAGACGTGATCATGATCTGTGTCTTGTTTGTCCTCCGCCCTGAAGCGCCCGCCTCACCTTTATAACTAGGACAGGGTACATATAAGCATTCCCAGCCGGATTACGGCCAAGATTTCCTCCTTAGAGATAGAGTCCTATCCGACTAAGACATGTTTCCTCATTATACAAGCAACAGCCTGCCGCGTGCTATCTTATCTCCAATTACATGGTTCGGCCCATCCTCTATCGAGTGGCCCATTACTAGTAATGAGTACGCCGGGGCACATCCTCCACACTTAGCCCCTGTGAGACCTTCATAGTTTGAGATCACAGCTGATTCCAGAGTGATCACCCCACGGTAAAGGTTTGCCCGAGTGCAGGACGCCGAGTACTCTTGGTCCGAGTAAGTCTTCTCCCAAGTCCTGCTCATGTCAGCTGCAGCGAGCTATGAAGGCTTCATGTTAGATATTGGAAAGTGTGCCGCCGAGATAGGCCAACCTATTAGGTGTAGCCCCCAACTTTGTGCTTCATTTGAAGACAGATTAAACATAAATCAAAGGTCTGTAACCCTAGAGTTTTCCCGAGTAGAATTCACTACTGGTATTGACGACTTTTCGTATCATGTCAATCGGAATAAATTTATATCTTGCGAGTAGAGAGAAACTACTCGTAGTATAGACTCGCGAACTTCATGTCATCGAATGTTGTTATAGTCTTGCCGAGTAGGATGCTACTCGTATATGGGACTCTCAGCGTCAGTCAGCTAGAAAAAGAGGGTTTTATAAAGTCTTCCGAGCGGCGTCCCACTCGGAAGTTAGACTCCTCCGCATCATGTCAGCGGGAAAAGACATTTATAGTCTCTCCCGAGTAGTGCACTACTCGAAAGTTAGACTCTTCCGCATCATGTCAGCAGGTAAAATGTTGCTCATGGCAACTGATGGCCATGCATGTAGGCCGAGTACCACTTTATGAAAACAAATCCATGGCGTGGTTAGGTGTACCCGAGAAAGATACCTGCATCTCCAATTTTAATGAAGACCAACTTGGATGTATCCTCGAGACCTGGTGAATAAAACAGATATCCAAACATATACGTTTAGTAATAAGGCACTTATGAAGCATATCTGTTTACCTCATCGGCTCCTGTTAGTAGCACCAGCACTATAATTTCAACTCAGCCTGTGGGTGGCCCACATGGAGCATGCTACTAGAGGAACTCATATCTTGTCGGCCAGTGCTAACTGTAGGCCTGAAGCTCATTAGTTGCAGGGTTATAAAAGATGGGAGAGAGAAAAAAGATTCCGTCGTCTTCCCAAATCAGCCAATCTCTTCGTCTTCACCTTCACGCCCAACTTTTCGCCTCCCACCCGGCTAGGGTTAGCTGCTGCTATTCCCCACCCGAACTCGGTGCGATTTCAATCCTCCTCGTTTGCTCCAAGCCCCCAATTTGTTTTCCCCAAATCTCACACGCCTCCAGTCATGCTGAAGGCGTCGGATCTTGCGGTGCACCGGGAGTCTTGGCCGATTTCAGATTGCGGCTCTGGTGAAGCTGAAGCGGCTAGAGAGCGAACTGAAGTTGGCCCAGCCAAGAGTGATCCGCTGGGCGGTTAGCTAGGGATGAGTTGGTCCCTAATCCCCGGCCTGGTGAAACGGTAGTTTTCGTCTCTTTTTTGATCGAGGCTTGTGCCTTCCGTCTTCTGATTTCTTCCGCCGCATTCTCGACTCTATGGGCTGGAGTTGGTGCATTTGAACCCCAACTCAATTCTTCAGATCTCTATATTTGTTACTCTTTGCAAGTGCTTTTTTCTTGGGTGTTGAACCCCATTTCATCCTCTTCCGACATCTGTTTCATATCAAGCCTCAACCCTCCAAGAGCAATATCAATGTGATTGGGGGGGCCGGTCTTCAACTGAGGAACGACGGGAAGAAGACGTATCTCGATTTGCCCTTGAAATCTTCTCTGAAGGGCTGGCAGAAGGAGTGGTTTTATTGCGCCGATCTGGCTCCCTCCTTGCGGCCATTTACCGGCTTGCCGCCCGTGGTTTCGCCGAATTGGTCAGCAGAGCTGTCCTTTGAAGAAATGGGCCAGGCCACATCTTGTTGTTGACGAAGATAGATGACCTCAAGAGGGCCGGCTTGACAGGTCCTTGGGTGGCTCGTCGCTTTCTGACAAGGCGCATCTCAGTCGTTGAAGCTTAGGAGTGCATTCGGACTAGGCCTTTAAGGCAAAAATGATCCAGACGAGTGAGCAACAAGTCAGCGAACAAGGGGGGGTGGTGACTGAGACTTTGTTCGGCTACTTCTCTGAAGGGTGTGATCGCAACTGAAGATGACAATTGTCGCGGTTGCCAACCTACAGCTCCATTCGGCCCCGGACCAAGGTAACTTTTGATCTTCTTCTGTGATGAATGCCCGTGGAATCATAATTGTTCAGCATTGCATGACGCATTTAGTTGACTCACTTATAGTGGCATGAAGAATTTGATGAAGACTCCCGCCCGTTGTCGGCCGTCGCGTCGAAGAAGAGGCCGAGGAGTCCCTCTGCTGCCCAACCCGACTCCAAGAGAGCGGGGAAGAAACCGATTTTGTATCAGGGCGAGGGGGCCATGGCTGCGCGTGCCGTGGCAGGGAGCCTGAAAATAAGGGACGCCGTCGCCGCGGCGCCCAGGCGATCAAGTCCTAGGTTGAGACCTGGGGGGTGTCGAGCCCAACGTTGTCGAGCCCGGCCGCAGCGCCACCGAGGGGCCGGTAGGAGCAGATGCCACCAGGGGCGGGGGTGCCCAAGCCGACCGCCGGAATCGGAGCCAACTCGGCCTAATGCGCCACCGCCGACTGTGACGCCGACCGGACCGACTGCCGGAGCTGGCACTTCGCCGGGGACCAGGTCACCTGTCAATAAGCTGAAGTTCTCCAAGAGGTGCGCTGCTCCGGGTCTTCTGAAATTCTTATGTTATGTGTAGAAGTAGCGTCTTGATGTCTTGTTTCGTCGTGCAGGAAGCGGGCCGATATCGATCTCAAGTAGGTCGACCTGACCGCTCCCCTTGACGTGCCTACCCCAGCCGAGCCGGCGGCTGCAAACACACCTGCTGAGCCGGTGGCCAGCCCAGTCGCGGAGACCGAGGTGGTCCCGACTGTAGGGTTGCTGCCGCCACCCGACCAAGAGGTGGCTGCTAAAGCTGAGGCCCCAGCCCCTGAAGCGTCGCCCGTTGCTGAGGGCGCGGACGGAGCCCTTGAGCCGGTCCCCGAGGTCGCGGGGGATGGTGGCGGTGAGGCCAGGACCCCATCGTCGTTGTGGTCGTCGTCGTCGTCATCGCTGCTGCCGGAGATCCCGCATCTGCCCCGGATCGAAGCTCCTCCACGCGTGATGCCCCGGACATTCACATGGACGGCTCCTGACGGGACAGCGAAGAGCTTCAGGCTTGATGAAGTCATCGCAAGGAGGGAGCGCGAAAGCTTGCTTCACGCTGCCATCAGCGGGTCCCAGGGAGTCACGGTATGATTCCTGTGGTAGAGCCTTGGCAGTTTTCTTGTTTTGATATCTGACTCCGTCCTTGATTCATCTTTTATCCTAAGCAGAAGCTTGTCGACCGCAATGAGGCAATGACGGAAATCTTGGTCGAGGTGGCTCCCCACCTCGCAGAACTAGAGCAGCTCCGGGCGTTGAAGGCCGAGATGGAGGCACGTCATGCGGGGAGGGAGGCCTGGCTGAAGAGTGGCGCCGATCAGCTCAGGGAGGAGACATGGGCCCTAGCCGGAAAGATCAGAGGTAAGATCCCCGAATATATCTTCCCGACCGAACCATTGATGCATTCGTCTAGCTGCGTTGTTTCCGACTGCCCAGTTATGTCATGACTGCACGGTTGAGCTCTTGGCTAATCTGTGGTGCAGACCTCGAAGCGGAGTTAAAGACCTGAACAGAGAGGGAATCGCAGCTGAAGGAGGCCGAAGAAGCCAAGGCCGAGCTTGAGAAGGTCAAGGCCGACCTGACAAAGGCCAACACCGAGCATGACCAGGAGAAGTTCGAGTTGAAGGAGGCCGTCGTCAAGCTTGGTAAGGAGAAGGCTGAACTGGAGAAGACCGTGGCCGAGTGGGAGGCATGTTATGTAGTCGGGATATATAAACTTGTGTAAACAAGCATGTGTAAATATGTGTGCAATGCCGCCAAGCTTATTATTCAGTTGTCATTAGCTTTACTTTACCGTGTAGTATGCACCGAGTTAGTCTGTCAGAACTTAATAAAAACGTTCGAAGTGAGAAGCTGTACTCGGGCAAATGTGACAGTCATAGTAAGGCTTCGTAACCGAAGTGAAATAAGCTCGTATGTTATTGACAGAGCACATATATACATGCAGCCCCCGACTCACTACTCGGTTGATACAAGCGGCGTAGTGAGTCAGAAGAACTGTACACATGAAAATTATAGAACTCAGGTATAGAAAGGACGTAGCTGTTCTATGTTCCATGAGTTCCTGATGAGAATGCCGTCTTCGGTCTTCAGTCGGTAGGCGCCTGGCCGCATCACCTCGGCTATAATGAACGGCCCTTCCCAGATTGGGGATAATTTATGCCTGTCTTTGGTGGTTTGTATTTTCCTCAAGACGAGATCCCCGACCAAAAAGGCGCGGCCACGGACATTGCAATTGTGGTAGCGGCGTAGGCCTTGGAGATACCTTGCCGACTGGATTGTTGTAGTGTCTCTTGCTTCTTCCAGCTGATCTAGTTCGACCAGTCGGGTATTGTTGGAGTCATCTTCTGAGTAAGGCCGGACTCGTGGAGAGCCGAACTGTACCTCGGTAGGTAGCATAGCCTCGGCACCGTAGACCAGAAAGAAAGGGGATTGCCCTGTTGCCCGACTAACCGTGGTTCTGAGAGACCAGAGAACGGATGGGAGTTCTTGTACCCACCGGCCCGCATATGGTTGTAGTCGGTCGAATATCCTGGCCTTGATGCCTTGTAAGACCATACCGTTGGCTCGTTCGACCTGCCCGTTGCTCCGCGGGGGTGCCACAGATGCGTAGCAGATCTTGATGCCGAAATCGTCGCAGAAGTCTTGGAATACGCTGGCTGCGAACTGAGTGCCGTTGTCAGTGATGATGCAGTTAGGGACCCCAAACCAATATAATATACTCAAGGTGAAGTCCTTTGCTCTTGCCGCTGTAATTGTTGCAACGGGTTTAGCTTCAATTCACTTGGTGAATTTATCCACTGCGACGAATAAATGTGTGAACCCTCCTGGCGCTTTCTTGAAAGGCCCGACCATGTCGAGCCCCCATACTGCAAATGGCCAGGAAATGGGGATAGTTTGGAGTTCCTGGGCTGGCAGATTTGTTTGTTTTGCGTAGAACTGGCAACCCTTGTATTTGCAAACAATGTCTTTGGCGTCTGTTACTGCTGTGGGCCAGAAAAATCCCTGCCGGTAAGCCTTTCCGACTAACGTCCTGGATGCGGCGTGGTTGCCACATATGCCCGAGTGAATCGAATGCAGAATCTGCTTGCCCTCCTCGGTGGTGACGCAGCACATGAGGACACCGGATGCGCTCCTTCGGTACAGGTCTTCTCCGACTAGTAGGAAGCTTTTACTTCGACTCTTTATCTGCTCAGCTTGACAGCGATCTTCTGGGAGTTGGTCGTCCAGGAGAAATTTGACAACAGGGGTCCTCCAGTCTTGACATATGTGCAGCACCTCATTTGTGGTCGGGGTAGGCTCGCCTCCCGACTGCTCCGGCGCCGGTTTCTTCTTGACTAATGGCTCCATAAGTTGCTTGACAAAGATTCCAGTTGGAACTGCTTCTCGCTTGGACCCCATGTTTGCCAGCTCGTCTGCTGCGTTGTTGTATTGGTGCAGGACATGTGTGATTTCCAGCCCGTCGAACTTGTTTTCTAGCTTGCGGACCTCCTGACAGTATGCCGCCATGGTACCGTCGAGACAAGTCTAGTCTTTCATGACTTGGTTTACCATGAGTTGAGAATCCCTGTGCACAACCAGTCGACATGTGTCGAGTGATATAGCGATGCGGAGCCCGTGAACAAGTGCCTCGTACTCGGCGACGTTGTGGGAAGCTGGGAAGTGGATTTGTAGAACGTACTTCAGTTTTTCGCCAGTGGGGGACGTCAATATGACTCCGGCCCCGGCGCCTCCGATCCGTAGAGAACCGTTGAAGTACATTGTCCAGTACTCTAGCTTTGCTGTTGGTGTAGGCAGTTGGACTTCTGTCCACTCGGCCACGAAGTCGGCTAGAGCTTGAAACTTAATTGCTGTCCGTGGCTGAAAGGTGATGTCGAACGCCATCAGCTCGAGTGCCCATTTAGCGATTCAGCCGGTGGCCTCGCGATTATGAAGGACATCCCCGAGTGGAAATGCTGTGACCACCGTGACTTGGTGTGCTTGGAAATAATGCACCAGCTTCTGGACTGTGATGAGTAGGCCATATAGCAACTTTTGGACCTGCGGGTATCTTGTTTTGGAGTCGGCAAGGACCTCGCTGACGAAGTAGACTGGCCGTTGTATTTTTTGAATATGACCCTGTTCAGATCGCTCAACCACCAGCGTCGTGCTGACAACCTGTGTTGTTGCCGCCAGATATAGCATTAGCGGTTCCTGGGGCAGAGGTGACGCCAACACGGGGGGTGATGTGAGGAATTTTTTGAAGTCTTCGAAGGCTCGTTGGGCTTCCGGAGTCCATTGGAAATTGTCGGCCTTTTTGAGTAGCTTGAAGAAGGGCATGCCCCGTTCGCCCAGTCGGGAGATAAACCGGCTGAGTGCCGCCATGCAGCCTGTCAACTTCTGGACGTCTTTGAGGTTGGTCGGGGGTGCCATGTGCCTGATGGCGTTGACTTTCTCTGGGTTGGCCTCGATGCCGCGGTGCGAGACGATGAAGCCAAGTAACTTTCCAGATGGCACACCGAAGGCGCATTTTTCCGGGTTCAACTTCTTCTTGAATCTTCGAAGGTTTTGGAAGGTTTCTTCCAAGTCAGCGATGAGGTCTTGTTTGGACTTGGTCTTGATCACCACATCGTCGACGTAGGCTTCCACGTTGCGCCCGATCTGAGTGTGCAGACACCGCTGAATAGCCCTTTGATAGGTTGCGCCCGCGTTCTTCAGACCGAACGGCATTGTGATATAGCAATACGTTCCAAATGGTGTGATGAAAGATGTCTTCAAGCAGTCTTCCTCCCTCAGGCTGATTTGATGGTATCCCGAGTAGCAGTCGAGAAAACTGAGTAGGTCGCACCCTGCTGTGGAATCAACCACCTGATCTATCCTGGGAAGACCAAATGGGTCCTTGGGGCACGCTTTGTTGAGGTCGGTGTAGTCGACGCACATGCGCCATTTACCGTTTTTCTTTTGGACTAGAACTGGGTTTGCCAGCCAGTCTGGGTGGTAGACCTCCATGATGAACCCGGCTGCGAGGAGCTTGGTAATTTCCTCCCGAATAGCATCTTTGCGGTTTTGAGCGAAGCACCGCAGCCGTTGCTTGACTGGCTTGGTGTCTGTCTTCACGTTTAGGGCGTGCTCGATCACCTCCCTTGGTACGCCCGGCATGTCGGACGGTTTCCACGCGAAGATATCCTTATTGGCTTGGAGGATGGTGACGAGCACGTCTTCCTATTTGGGGTTGAGTCCTGTCCCGACTAGAGCAGTCTTGGAGGGGTTGGAAGGGTCCAGGGGGATCTTCTGCGTGTCAGAGTCCCCTGAAATTCCCGACTTTGCTGATTTTTTCATTAGAACTTGATCTTGCTCGACTTCTGTTGTGATGGCTTGCCGAATGCTATCGCGCCCGACTGCCGCCTCTTGTGATTGAGCCAGTTCGTAGCACTCCTTGTCATAGGTGAAGGCTTGCTTGACGTCGCTACGGAGGGAGAGGACTCCTGCTGGTCCAGGCATCTTCAGCACCATGTATGTGTAGTGCGGTATCGCCATAAATTTGGTGGGTGCCGGTCGTTTGAGTATCGCGTGGTACGCAGTCTCAAAGTCGGCGACCTCGAAGCAGACATTTTCTGTGCGGAAATTATCCCACGTGCCAAAGGTTACCGGCAAAGTTATCTGCCCGAGTGGAGTTGATGACAGGCCGGGAATTATCCCGTGGAAGGGCGCAGTGCTCGGCCGTAGTTCTGAACAAGGAATTTTCATCTCGTCCAAAGTCTTGGCGAACAGGGTATTAAGCGCGCTGCCTCCGTCGATGAGGGTTTTCTTTAGCCTGATGTTTCTGACGACCGAGTCCAGGACGAGTGGATAGCGTCCCAGGTGGGAAACCCGATCTGGGTGATCTGCGCGATTGAAGGTGATGGCCATCTCTGACCAGCGCAGGTATTGGGGGGTGTCGGCCGTGGAGACCGTGTTGATGTCGCGCGCTGAAAGCTTCTGTTTGCGCTTGGACTCGTACGCGAGTGGCCCCCCGAAGATATGGTTGAGCTCGGCTTGAGGATCTTGGAAATCATCAGCCGGACCCGAGTCTGGCTTGTCTTTGTCCTTGTCGGCGCCAGACGATGAAGTCTGCTCGGAGGCAAACTTCTTGAGCACATAGCAGTCTTTGGCCGCGTGCTTTCCCTTGGGGTGAAAGGGGCATGGCCCGCTCATGACTTTCTGGTAGTTGTTGTTCCGCTGGGGCCGTGACCGACTGCGCTCCATGTTGGCCACCTCATTGTCCGACTTCCGCTTACGGCTGCCAGACTTGTTTTGAGACGGCTCGTTGTCGGCTTTCGCCTTCTGTTCTTTCTGTCGGGGCTCCTTCTTCTCGTCGTGGGCCTCAGTGACCGCTTTGGCCGAGTCAGCGTATTTATTGGCCATGTCGAAGAGTGCCCGGACTGTGGATGGTGGCTTCCGACTGAACTTTGCAATAAGCAGGGCGTCTTTTACCCCTTTGCGAAAGGCGGTGATGACGGCCTTGTCTTTGACAGTTGGAATCTGGTTGTGCTTCTTGGAAAATCTTTTGATGAATTCGCGCAGAGACTCATTTTTTTTTCTGGTGGAGCTGATAAAGATCATGCTCCGAAGCCGGTCTCTCGTTGGTCCCCTGGAAATTAGCGATAAACCGCTCCCTGAGTTCTCCCCAAGAACCGATCAACCGCTTAGGGAGGCCTATCAGCCATGTCCTCGCCGAGTCAGCTAGCGTGACCGGGAGGTAGTTAGCCATGATTTTATTGTCGCCCCCAGCAGCTCGAACTGCTAGGACGTATACGGTGAGCCAGGACTCGGGATTTGTCTTGCCGTCATACTTTTCAATACCAGTGGGCTTGAAGCCAGTCGGCCAATGTACGTCCTGTAGCTCCCGAGTGAAGGCTGGGTGCCTTCATCTTCGCGGGGGCTCGGGCTTCGACCATGGCGGTTAAACCACTCATGATGGAGGCCAAAGCGCTCATGTTCGTCTTCTAGTCGGCGTTGCTCATCTTCTTGTCGTTCGCGGCACCGGGCACTGATAGTATGGCGAAGGTCATGTGGTAGGCGCTCTCGGAGGTCTTGATTAGGCCGGCGGTCATACAGGTGACGGCGCCAGTTGTTGTTATTAGTATTGCCGAGTGTGGTTTGCCTAGACGCCTTTGCGTTGCCGACTGGAGCCGGCTACCCGGCGCCGAGTTGATGCAGATGAGCCTGCCGCCGGGGAACCCGACCGGTTGGTCTGTATAATTGTGTCGCCCGACTGCTGCTGCTGTTGACAGGCTGCAGCTGTGATCATCGCCTTGATCTTGGCGATAGTTGGGGTGGCCTGGTGATTAGGCCCGAGTTGGAGTGTATCCAGCAAGGTTGCGGCGGCCACGATGTTTTGTTGTGGCATGACGAAGACGTCGTGGTCGCCGACTTTGGTTTGGAGGATCTGCTGCTGAGCGACTCGCCTAGCCTGGCGTAGCTCTTCATTGCGGGCCACACGATTGGCCTCCTCCTGTTGTAGTCGGCACGCCTCCTCCTATTGCTCTTCTTGTAGTCGGCGTACTTCAGATGGTGGCGTTGAAGCCATGAAGATCTCGCGGGGAAGGAGGAAGCTTGCCAATGTAGAGTCCGAACTGGCGCTCGAACCGCTATCCGACTTGGTGTCGGACTCCGAGTAGTTTATCAAAGTGAGGACAACTCCGATCTCTCTAGATCCAATCTGAAACGGCGCTTGGCCGTGTCCAAACTGAATTGCTAGAGATCGGGTCTGCTGCACGGGATATGGGTGCGCAGCGTCGCTAGAGCTGTGAGGGAGATTGACGACCTCTCTCCTTCTCGGACCAACCCGGGCTGGCTCAAGGCCTAGCGCGAGTCGGACTCCAAAGGAAAGGGTTGTCTCGATGCTCGGCGATGTGAAGGACTGCCGCAGAAAGTCGCTGGAGGAGACGGCGGTGTCCGATGGGCCAACTGGCGCTACGTCGGCTAGTTCCTCGACCGGCAAGATTGGATCTGCCTCAGCCAAGGTGAGATTGCCGAGTTGATCGGCGAAGAAATCTAAGCTCCCGAAGGTAATTGCATCTTCGGGGGAGAACTTGTTGCTGTTGACTCCGTTGATCGAATCCATCGAATCTTCTGATGAGGAATTCGCAGGAGCGCCTACCTGGTGCGCCAATTATCGATGCTTTGCACCGGCAATAAAACTATGGGGCTACTCAGCGAAGGTGAATTCGGTGGACTGCAGAGGAACACAGGAGAATTATACTGGTTCAGGCCCTCAAGGTGAGGTAATACCCTACGTCCAGTTGAGGTGTTATTCCTCTAAGATGTATGGTGATCGATGATCTTGTTATTCTTGTTGTCCTCGCCCTGAGGGGCGCCCTGCCTCCCTTTATATACTAGGGGACAGGGGTACATGATAAGGATCCCAGCCGGATACGACCAAGGGATTTCCTTCTTAGAGATAGAGTCCTATCCGACTAAGACTATGTTTCCTCATTATACCAGGCATAGCCTGCCGGGTGCTATCTTATCTCCAATTACATGGTTCGGCCCATCCTCTTTTCCAGTGGCCCATGTACTAGTAATGAGGTACCCGGGGCCCATGGCCTCCACAACATTGTACTCCTAGAAAGAGATCCCTTGGTCGTAGTCTGACTGCGACTCCAACTTTGTAACCCTGTCCCCCAGTATATAAGGGGAGGCGGGGCACCCCTTGAGGGCTGAGGGAGAATCACCAAGATCACAATCATACATGCTCAAAGGAATACGCCACAACTGGACGTAGGGTATTACCTCATCTCGTGGGCCTAAAGTAGTATAAACTCTTCATGTTCCTTTGCAGTCCACCAAGTTTCGATCCGACGAGTAGCCCTATATTCTTATTGCCGGTATAAAACATTGATAGATCCCCTCAGCCATGTTTCCCTTTCTTGGCTAGTCCGCTCCTAGTCGTCCTTGACTACCTGGAGCTAGCTCAGTCGTTGGAGATGGGCGGCGAGCTTGGTCAGGACCTTATTTATTTTCTCTGAGCAATCAACGATCTTCTGCTCAGAACAAAATAGATGAAAACAGAGTCAAATGGCAGAGTACCAGATTAAGGGAAATTGTCAAGAACCCAACATGGCGAGATTCGTTACATACCTGGACTCCCCTGGACGCAGCAATTGCAGCACGTAGAAGAACTTCGCACTCCCTCGATGCTACTTGCTCATTGTGCTCATAGCTCTCCGCAACTCCCTCGGGGGTGACCCAATGAAAAGTTCTTGGGAAGTTGCGCGGAGGGGCTTTGAGCTTGGAGAGGTCTACTTCATCAGAAGACGACGACAATATTGATGGCAATGGGGTACTAGCTCTGAACTCGGCAGCTATAGGGGCTTCAATGATCTGCTCGGGGGCTGGAGCAGACAATTTAGCACTCACTCCCTAGTTGGCCGGCACTGGTGATCCTGTTGTCAGGACTGGTTTAGCTTCTGCAACTGGGGTAGCCTCTGGCTCAGCAGATGAAATTGTTGGTGCTAGCTCGGCTAGGATGGGCTTGGGGGCAGGAGCAGCTAGCATAGTCCCCTTGGGATCTATGTCAACTCGCTTCCTACACAATATATCAAATGTCAAGAAACTACCACATCATTCAAGATTCTTAGAAGATTGAAGATTGCTTACCTCTTGGAAGTCTTGAACTTCCATGAGGGAGCACCAGAAGCTGTCGGCGAGGAGCTTGATGGCTGGCTTGGCAGCAGAGAGCTGTCGGCTGTCAGGCCAGTCGGTGCGGCAGTCAGTGGTGGCGATCTGGCTCTAGTCGGCTTTGTTCCTGGCGCAACTGACTGGGGTGTCGAGATGCTCGGTGGTGCTGTCCTTGGGCTCGATGTTGCTGATCTTAAGCTTGGTGGTGCTGGCCTTGGGCTCGATGTTGCTGGCCTTGGACTTGGAGACATAGGTTTTGGGCTTGGTGGCCTGGGAGCTAAGCTGGCAGGGTCCTTGATCCTCAGGCTCCCCGGCGCTGCACTCGGCATGCTTGTCTTCTTCTTGCCTGGGTCTTCAAATGGTTTCTTCCCAGCCCTCTTGGAGCTAGGTTGGGCAGCAGAAGGACTAGCTGGTCGTTTCTTCCTTTTGGTGGCCAGCAAAGTTTGGGAGTCGTCATGAAACTCCACGCAATCCTGCAAGTATTTTGACGACATACATCATACATTGCAGAACAATCCCAAATAGAAACTAACAGGCTTTCACCATGGATGGATAGCAATTCAATATCAATTTCTCAAGATTACCTGTGGCCGAGGCCTGCTCTGGTTGTAGGGCGTGGGAGTGTGTTCAGCGTCCTCTGTCTCCACTACCCCTTTGACAAAAAAGCCAAGCAAGGTATCGGTGACCTTGTTCTTGTCGGCTAAGTCGGGGTATTCTTGGCTGGGATCATCCTTGCCCTGGTAATGCCAACCGAAGTGGCTCTTAGCCTTCAAAGGCCTAGTGCAGCGGTTCAAGAAACATCTCGCCACCTAGGGACCAGTCAGCCCCGAGCTCTTTAGTAGATCGATTTTCTCCATCAGCTAGTATACTTGGCCCATTTCTTCATAGCTTGGCACTGAAGACCAACTAGGCAGAACTGTTGGTGGAGAACCAGTGAAAGGGGGCAGAGAAGGTTCGAGATTAGAATAGTAGAACCATTCTCTGTGCTAGCCCTTGAGGGAGGTTTTCAAAGGAACGTGGAGGTAGATTTTCTTCATTTCATTCCTAAGCTGGAGACCGCCTCCTCCAATAACCAAGACTTTATTTTTGGATGGCTGGGGCTTGATGTGGAACAAATATTGGAAGAGATTGAAATGGGGCTTAACCCCCAGAAAAGCTTCACATAGAGTAACAAAGATGGAGATATGCAGGATAGAGTTGGGGTTCAGATTCACCAACTCTATTTGGTAAAAAGACAGAAGTTGACATAGGAAATCCGAAGAAGGGAGGGCAAGACCGCGATCAAAGAAAGAGGTGAAGATGAAGGTCTCACCGGATTGGGGCGCCAGCATGGATTCCCCTTCTGTGGTGTGCCAATGGATGACATCTTGATGCTGCAGTGTTAATCACTTCTCCAGTAGCTTCAGCTTCAACGAACCGCAGTCCGACATCGGCCAAGCTTCGGCGGACATCTCTGGGATCTCAAAGGGGGCTCTCAGCATTGCTGGGAGTGAGAAGATTTGGGGAAAATGCTTGTGGAGGTTTTGAATGGATGCGGAGGAGTAGAATCAGGCGAGTCTCAAGCGGGGGTGCGAGCTATTGCAAACCCTAGCGAAGAGGAGCGTGAAAGTTGGGCACAAAAGCTGGAAGACGAAACGATTGACAGATTGGAGAAGATGAGGGAATCATTTCTCTCTCTCCCCGCTTTTATAGAACCTGTGCTGATAAGTGGGCTTGGGCTAACAAATTTAGTACTAGGCCACAAGATATGAGTTTCTAAATGGCATGCTCTATTGGGCCGACCACTGGCTGTGCTAAAATCACAGTGCAGATGTTATTTACAGAAACCGATTAAATAATCAAATATGCTTCATGAAAGCCTAATTGCTAGACACATGTGTTCAGACATCTGCATTATTTACCAGGTATTGAGGATACATCCATATAAGGATCGACAGCTGGTCTCCATTAAAATTGGGCAAGTATCTCTCAAGTACACCTGACCACATATTGAGTTAAAATCCATGAAGTGGTACTCGGCTTACATGCTTAGCCAACAATTGCCCTGAGCAAAAATTATTCCAGCTGACATGATGCTGAAGAGTCTAAATACCATGTAGTATACTACTCGGGAAAGACTAAAAGGTTAAAGATCTTTGACTTTATGTTTAATTGTTTCACAATTAAGCACAAAGTCAAGGGCTACACCAAATAGGTGCGCCTATTCGGTGCACACTATTCATATTTTTACATGAAGCCCTTCATAGCCTCGTTGCCAGCTGACATGAAGTAGGACTCGGGAGAAGAAACACTCGGACAAAAATACTCGGGAGCAATGCACTTGGGAATTCTTGTGCCATTTTAGATTGGATCTAGAGAGGTTGGGGTCATTCTCACTCCGATAAACTACTTGGAGTCCGACTCCAAGTCAGATAAGGGTTCGAACGCTAGTTCGGACTCCAGTTTGGCGAGTCTCTTCCTTCCCCGTGAGATCTTCATGGCTTCAACACCACCATCCGAGGTGCGCCGACTACAAGAAGAGCAACAGGAGGAGGCACGCCGACTGCAACAGCAGGAGGAGGCTGACCGCGAGGCTCACAATGATGAGCTACGCAAGGCTGGGCGAATAGCTCAGCAGCAGATTCTCCAGACCAAAGTCGGCGATTATGACGTTTCCGTCACGCCACAACAGAATGTTGTGGCCGCCGCAACCTTGCTGGACACGCTCCAGCTCGGGCCTGATCACCAGGCCACCCCAACTATCGCCAAGATCAAGGCGATGATCACGGCTGCCGCCTGCCAGCAACATCAACAGCAGTCGGGTGACACTGTGGTACCGACTAACTGGTCGGGATCTCCAGCAGTAGGCTCATCCACGTCTGCACGGCGTCGGGCGGCTGGCTCAAGTCGGCCACGTGAGGAGTCTAGGCAAACCACACTCGGCAATGACAACCGGTGGCATCTCTAGCATGATCGCCGGCCTAATCAAGACCTCCGAGAGCGCCTACAACATGACCTTCGCCACACTATCAATGCCCAGTGCCACGAACGACACGAAGACGAGCGCCGCTGACTGGAAGATGAAAATGAGCGCTTCAGTCTCCATCACGAGTGGTTTAACCGCCGTGGTCGAAGCCCGAGCCCTCACGAAGATGAAGGCATTCCAGCTTTCACTCGGGAGCTACAGGACATCCATTGACCGACTGGTTTTAAACCCACAGGGATTGAAAAATATGACGACAAAACAAATCCCAAGTCCTGGCTCACCGTATATACCCTAGCAGTTCGAGTCGCTGGGGGCAACAACAAAGCCATGGCCAACTACCTCCCAGTCGTGCTAGCCGACTCGGTGAGGACATGGCTGACTAGGCTCCCAAGGCAGTCGATCGGTTCCTGGGGAGAACTCAGGGAGCAGTTCATCGCCAACTTCCAAGGGACCTACGAGAGGCCGTCTTCTGAGCACGATCTGTATCAGCTACACCAGAAGAAGATTGAGTCTCTACGTGATTTTATCAAGAGGTTCTCCGAGAAGCGCAACAAGATCCCAATGATCCGCGACGAGGCTGTCCGCGTACGAGTCCAAGTGCAAACAGAAACTAACAGCGCGCGACATTAACACGGTCTCTACGACGGACACCCCCCAGTACCTGCGCTGGTCAGAGATGGCCATTACCTTCAGTCGCGCAGATCATCCAGATCGGGTTTCCCACCCGGGACGTTATCCACTCGTCCTAGACCCGGTTGTCAGAAACATCAGGCTGAAGAAAACCCTCATCGACGGAGGTAGCGCGCTCAACATCTTATTCGCCAAGACTTTGGACGAGATGAAGATCTCTTGTTCAGAACTACGGCCGAGTACTGCGCCCTTCCACGGGATAATTCCTGGCCTATCATCAACTCCACTCGGGCAGATCACATTGCCAGTCACCTTCGGCATGCGGGATAACTTCCGCATGGAAAACGTCTGCTTCGAGGTTGCCGACTTCGAGACCGTGTACCACGCGATACTCGGACTACCGGCCCTCACCAAATTCATGGCAATACCGCACTACACATATATGGTGCTCAAGATGCCTGGGCCAGCAGGAGTCCTCTCCCTTCATAGCGACGTTAAGGAAGCCTTCACCTGCGACAAGGAGAGCTGCGAACTGGCTTAATCACAAGAGGTGGCAATCGAGCGCAATAGCATTCGGCAAGCCGTCACAACTGAAGTCGAGCAAGATCAAGTTCCGGCAAAAAAGGCGGCGAAGTCGGGAATTTCAGCGGACTCTGACACGAAGAAGATCCCCCTGGACCCTTCCGACCCCTCCAAGACAGCCCTAGTCAGGACCAGACTCGACCCCAAATAGGAAGACGCGCTCGTCACCTTCCTCCAAGCTAACAAGGATATCTTTGCGTGGAAACTGTCCGACATGCCGGGCGTACCAAGGGAGGTGATCGAGCACGCCCTCAACGTGAAGACAGACGCCAAGCCAGTCAAGCAACGACTGCGGCGCTTCGCTCAAGACCGCAAGGATGCCATCTGGGAGGAGATTACCAAGCTTCTCACAGCCGGGTTCATCAAGGAGGTCTATCACCCGGATTGGTTGGCTAACCCAGTCCTCGTCCGGAAGAAAAAGGGTAAATGGCGCATGTGCGTCGACTACACCGATCTCAACAAGGCATGCCCCAAGGACCCATTTGGTCTTCCCAGGATAGATCAGGTGGTTGATTCCACGGCCGGGTGCGACCTACTCAGCTTTCTCGACTACTACTCGAGATACCATCAAATCAGCCTAAGGGAGGAAGACTGCTTAAAGACATCTATCATCACGTCGTTTGGAGCGTACTGCTATATCACAATGCCGTTCGGTTTGAAGAATGCTGGAGCAACCTATCAACGGGCAATTCAGTGGTGTCTACACACTCAGATCGGGCGCAACATGGAAGCCTACGTCGACGACGTGGTGATCAAGACTAAGTCCAAAGAAGACCTCATCGCTAACCTGGAAGAAACCTTCCAAAATCTTCGACGATTCAAAATGGAGTTGAACCCGGAAAAATGCGCCTTCAGAGTGCCATCCGGCAAGCTACTCAGCTTCATCGTCTCGCAACGTGGCATCAAGGCTAACCCAGAGAAAGTCAACGCCATAATGAACATGGCTCCCCTGACTAACCAGAAGGACGTCCAGAAGCTGACAGGCTGCATGGCGGCACTCAGCCGATTTATTTCCCGACTGGGTGAACGGGGTATGCCCTTCTTCAAGCTACTCAAAAAGGCGGACAATTTCCAATGGACTCCGGACGCCCAACAAGCCTTCGAAGACTTCAAACAATTTCTCACATCACCTCTCGTGTTGGTGTCACCTATGCCCCAAGAACCACTAATGCTATATTTGGTGGCAACCACTCAGGTAGTCAGCACGGTGCTGGTGGTTGAGCGATCCGAAAAGGGTCACATCCAGAAAATACAATGGCCAGTGTACTTTGTCAGTGAGGTGCTTGCCAACTCGAAGACGAGATATCCGCAGGTCCAGAAGCTGCTATATGGCCTACTTATCACAGTCCGGAAGCTGGTGCATTATTTCCAAGCACATCAAGTCACGGTGGTCACAGCATTTCCACTCGGGGATGTCCTTCATAATCGCGAGGCCACCGACCAAATCACTAAATGGGCACTCGAGTTGATGGCATTTGATATCACCTTTCAGCCACGGACAGCAATTAAATCACAAGCTCTAGCCGACTTCGTGGCCGAGTGGATAGAAGTTTAGCTGCCTACATCAACAGCAAAGCTAGAGTACTGGACAATGTACTTCGACGGTTCTCTACGGATCAGCGGCGTCGGCGCTGGAGTCATATTAACGTCCCCCATAGGCGAAAAACTAAAGTACGTACTACAAATCCACTTCCCGGCTTCCCACAATGTCACCGAGTACGAGGCACTTATCCACGGGCTCCGCATCGCTATATCACTCGACATACGTCGACTAGTTGTGCACGGGGACTCTCAACTCGTGGTGAACCAAGTCATGAAAGACTGGACTTGCCTCGATGACACCATGGCGGCATACTGTCAGGAGGTTCGCAAGCTGGAAAACAAGTTCGACGGGCTGGAAATAACACATGTCCTGCGTCAATACAACGATGCGGCAGACGAGCTGGCAAATATGGGGTCCAAGCGAGAAGCGGTCCCGACTGGAATCTTTGTCAAGCAACTCATGGAGCCATCAGTCAAGAAGAAACCGGCGCCGGAGCAGTCGGGAGGCGAACCCACCCCGGCTATAGACGAGGCGCTGCACATATGTCAAGACTGGTGGACTCCTGTTGTCAAATTTCTCCTGGACGACGAACTCCCAGAAGATCGCAGTCAAGCCAAACAGATCAAGCATCGAAGCAAAAGCTTCCTACTAGTCGGAGAAGACCTGTACCGAAGGAGCGCATCCAGTGCCCTCATGCGTTGTGTCACCACCGAGGAGGGCAAGCAGATCCAACAGTTGATCCACTTGGGCATATGTGGCAACCATGCCGCATCCAGGACGTTAGTTAGAAAGGCTTACCGGCAAGGATTTTTCTGGCCCACGCAGTAACAGACGCCAAGGATATTATTCGCAAGTGCGAGGGTTGTCAGTTCTACGCAAGACAAACAAACCTCCCAGCCTAGGAACTCCAAACTATCCCTATTTCTTAGCCATTCGCCGTATGGGGGCTCGACATGGTCGGGCCTTTCAAGAGAGCGCCAGGAGGGTTTACACATCTTTTCGTCGTAGTAGACAAGTTCACCAAACGGATTGAGGCCAAACCCGTTGCAACTATAACTGCAGCGCGAGCAAAGGACTTCATCTTGAATATACTATACAGATTCGGGGTTCCTAACCGCATCATCACTGACAACGGTACTCAGTTCAGGTGGCGTATTTCAAGATATCTGTGAAGATTTCGGCATTAAGATCTGCTATGCATCTGTGGCACACCCACGGAGCAACGGCCAGGTCGAACGAGCCAACGGTATGGCCTTACAAGGCATCAAGGCCAGGATATTCGACCGACTACAACCATACGCGGGCCGGTGGGTACAAGAACTCCCATCTATTCTCTGGTCTCTCAGAACCACGGTTAGTCGGGCAACAGGGCAATCCCCTTTCTTCTTGGTCTACGGTGCTGAGGCTATGCCACCGACCGAGTTACAGTTCGGCTTTCCATTAGTCCGGGCTTACTCGGAAGACATCTCAAATAATACCCGACTGGCTGAGCTAGATCAGTTGGAAGAAACAAGGGGCACCGCAACAATCCAGTCGGCAAGGTATCTTCAAGGCCTGCGTTGCTACCACAACAGCAATGTCCGTGGCCGCGCCTTTTTGGTTGGGGATCTCATCTTGAGGAAAATACAAACCACCAAAGACAGGCACAAATTATCCCCAATCTGGGAATTGCTGTTCATTATAGCTGAGGTCACGCGACCAGGCGCCTACCAACTGAAGACCGAAGACGGTGTTCTCATCAGCAACTCATGGAACATAGAATAGCTACGCCCTTTCTACACCTGAGTTTTATAATTTTTCACGTGTACAGTTTCTCTGACTCACCACGCCGCTTGTATCAACCGAGTAGTGAGTCGGGGGCTGCATGTATATATGTGTTCTGTCAATAATATACGAGCTTATCCTACTCCAGTTACGAAACTTTACTATGACTGTCACGTTTGCCCGAGTACAGCTTCTTACATTGAACAATTTTATTAAGTTCTGATAGACTAACTCGGCGTAAACTACACGGTCAAGTAAAGATAATGACGACTGAGTGATAAGCTTGGCGGCAGTGCACATATATTTACACATGTTTTCCACAAAAGTTTATACATACCGACTACATAATATATTGCCCCTACAGACCTAGGTCTCAGGCAATTATCTCAGCAGTCGGCTTTGCCCGGGCAATCAGCTCCAGCGCCTCCTCGAGCGTCGTCTCCTTGGCAAACCCCTCCCCAATGGCTTCAATGTCTGCCCTCGGGTAGATGGATTTGGTCATCGCCAGGGTTTGGGCCATGCCAGCAATAACATGCTCATCCGAGTACTTCTTCAAGGCGCTCGGTGCATCCTCAAGACGCCCCTCTATTTGGGGAATCCTGCTGCAACTGGTTCCCACAGGGCTGGGATCTATTAGGTCAAGGAGCCCTTTCATGGACCCGATGAGGGCTTCCCGTGACTCCCTGATGACCCATATCTCCTCTTTGTAGAACCGATACTAGGCCTGGACATTGGCTCTCATGTCTGTCCAGGTCCACTGGCAAGTAAACTTGTCAGGCTTGGTTGCAGATGGAATGACTAATGGGTTGGTTAAGATCACAGTTAGGTTGGGGACTTACTTTCGTAGTCAGCCTCCTACTTGGCTACGGTTTTCTCCAACTTGGCCTTTTCCCGTTCGAGCTCGGCGTTGGCTTTTGTCAGGTCGGCGTTGGCCGTCTCAAGCCCGGCTCTGGCTTCTTCCGCCTCCTTCAGCTGGGCCTCCCCCTCTGTCCGGTTCTTTAACTCGGCTTCGAGGGCTACATGACAGATTAGTCAAGAAGTCGACCATGCGGCCAAGACACGAATGGGCAGTGGGGAACAGCGCAGCTGGAGAAATACACCAAGAGTTTAGTCGGGAAGACGCATTCAGGGGACTTACCTCTAATCTTCGCGGCTTGGGCCCAATTTTCATCCCTGAGCTGGGTGGCGGCATCCTTCAGCCAAGCTTCCCTCCCCGCGTGGCGCTCCTCCATCTTGGCCTTCAACGCCCGGAGCTGCTCTAATTCCGTGAGGTGGGGGGCCATCTCGACCAAGATCTCAGTCATCTCCTCATTGCGATCGACAAGTTTCTGCTCAAGGAAAGAATAAGCCAAGAGTGGAGTCAGACATCAAAACAAGAAGACCACCATGACTCTACCGCAAGAATTATACCCCAACTCCCTGGGACCCGGTGATGGCGGCGCGGAGTAAGCTTTCGTGTTCCCTTCTTGCCGCGGCCTCATCAAGCCTAAAACTATTCACGGTTCTGTCGGGCGCCATCTAGGTGAACGTCCGAGGGAGCCTACGTGGAGGAGCTTCAATCCGAGGAAGGTTCGGGATCTCCGGCAGCAGCGATGACGACCACGACGGTGACGGGGTGCCGGCCCCCACGCTGGCGTCCCCCGTGGCCTTAGGAATCAACTCGGGGGCTCCAGCAGTGACCTCTACAACGGGCAGCAACTCAGGGGCTGGGGCAACAGCCTCAGTAACTGCCCCTTGGTCGGGCGACAACTGCGGCCCCGCAGTCGGGACCACCTCAGTCTCCATGACAGGGCTGGCCTCCGGCTTAGCAGGTATGCTCACGGGTGCCGACTCGGCTAGGGCAGTCTCTTCAAGGGGAGCGGTCTCCTTGAGATCGATGTCGGCACACTTCCTGTATCACAAGACAGTCACCAAAGTACCACTGCAACAGACAAGAATCTCAGAAGATTCTTGTCGACTCGACTGGCGAATCAGTCGGCGGAGATGTGGCAGCTGGAGGCGGCCCCGTTGGGGGCGTAGCCGACTCGGGCACCCGCGTGCTTGGCGGATCCCGCTCGGATCGTGCACTCGGCGGTGCTTTTGCCGGGCTTGGCAATGTCAAGCTCGGCCGTACAAGTCCCAACCTAGGACTTGATCGCCTGGGCGCCGCAGCGACGGTGTCCTTTATCTTCAAGCTTCCTGCCACGGCGCGCGGTGTCATGGCCCCCTTGCCCCGATACAGAATAGGCTTCTTCCCCGCTCTCTTGGAGTCGGGTTGGGCAGCAGAGGGGCTCCTCGGCCTCTTCTTTGATTTGACGGCTGACAACGGGCGCGTGTCCTCATCAAACTCCTCGCACCACTACAGAAGAATCCACAAAATACATCACACAACACCAGGCAATCATACATGCAAGCCCATAGGCGTTCGTCACAGAAGAAGGTTAAAGATTACCTTGGTACGGGGCCGAATGAAGCTATAGGCCGCGACCCGGCGATTATCGTCTTCGGTTGCGATCACCCCTTCAGAGAAGTAACCGAACAGGGTCTCGGTCACTGTGCGCTTGTTAGCCGACTCGTTGCTCACTCGGTCAGGATCATTCTCTGGTCTCTCAGAACCACGGTTAGTCAGGCAACAGGGCAATCCCCTTTCTTTCTGGTCTACAGTGCTGAGGCTATGCTACCTACCGAGTTACAGTTTGGCTCTTGACGAGTCCGGCCTTACTCAGAAAATGACTCCAACAATACCCGACTGGTCGAACTAGATCAGCTGGAAGAAGCAAGAGACATTGCAACTATCCAGTTGGCAAGGTATCTTCAAGGCCTACGTCGCTACCACAATCGCAATGTCAGTGGCCGCGGCTTTTTGGTCGGGGATCTCGTTCTGAGGAAAATACAAACCACCAAAGATAGGCATAAATTATGCCCAATCTGGGAAGGGCCGTTCATTATAGCTGAGGTCACGCGGCCAGGCGCCTACCGACTGAAGACCGAAGACGGCGTTCTCATCAGCAACTCATGGAACATAGAACAACCCAGGTCTTGGGTAATTATTTCAGCAGCCAGCTTCGCCTGGGCAATCAGCTCCAGCGCCTCCTCGGGCGTCGTCTCTTCGGCAAACCCCTCCCCGATGGCTTCAATATCTACCCTTGGGTAGATGGACTTGGTCATCGCCAGGGTATGGGCCACGCCGGCGACAACATGCTCATCTGAGTACTTTTTCAAGGCACTCGGTGCATCCTCGAGACGCGCCTCTATCTGGGGGATTCTGCTGCAACTGGTCCCCACAGGGCGGGGATCTATGAGGTCAAGGAGCCCTTTCACGGACCCGACGAGGGCCTCCCGTGACTCCCTGATCACTCTTATCTCCTCTGTGTAGAACCGATACTAGGCCTGGATGTTGGCTCTCATGTCTGCCCAGGTCCGCCGGCAAGTAAACTTGTCAGATTCGGCTACACACAGAATAACTAATGGATTGGCTAAGATCACAATCAGGTTGAGGACTTACTTTCGTAGTCGACCTCCCACCCGGCTACGGTCTTCTCCAGTTCAGCCTTTTCCTTACCGAGCTTGACGACAGTCTTCTTCAACTCAGCCTTTTCCCGGTCAAGCTCGATGTTGGCCTTTGTCAGGTCGGCCTTGACCGTCTCAAGCTCGGCCCTGGCTTCTTCGGCATCCTTCAGCTGCGATCCCTCTCTGTTTGGGTCTTCAACTCCGCTTCGAGGGCTGCACCACAGATTAGCCAAGAGCTCAATCATGCAGTCATGACATAACTGGGAAGTCGGAAACAACGCAGCTGGATGAATGCATCAACGGTCCGGTCGGGAAGATGTACTCGGGGATCTTACCTCTGATCTTTCCGGCTAGGGCCCATGTCTCCTCCCTGAGCTGATTGGCACCACTCTTCAGCCATGCCTCCCTCCCCGCATGACGCGCCTCCATCTCAGCCTTCAACGCCCGGAGCTACTCCAGTTCTGCGAGATGGGGAGCCACCTCAACCAAGACTTCCGTCATCGCCTCATTGCGGTCGACAAGCTTCTGCTCAGGATAAAAGACGGATCAAGGACGTAGTCAGACACCAAAACAAAAAGATTGCCAAGGCTCTACCACAAGAATCATACCGCGACTCCCTAGGACCCTCTGATGGCGGCACGAAGCAAGCTTTCGCACTCCCTCCTCGTGACGACTTCGTCAAGCTTGAAGCTCTTCGCTGTCCCATCGGGAGCCGTCCATGTGAATCTCCGGGGCATCACGCGTGGAAGAGCCTCGATCCGGGGTAGATGCGGGATCTCCGGCGACGGCGATGGCGACGGCGACGACCACAAAGGCGATGGGGTCCTAGCCTCAGCGCCACCGTCCCCCGCGACTTCAGGGACTGGCTCAGGGGCTCCGTCCGCGGCTTCCGCGACGAGCGGCGCTTCGGGGGCTGGGGCCTCAGCTTCAGCAGCCGCCTCTCGGTCGGGTGGTGGCAGCGACCCTGCAGTCGGGGCCACCTCGGTCTCCATGACCGGGCTGGCCACCGGCTCAACAGGTGTCTTCGCGGCCGCTGGCTCGGCTAGGGCAGGCTCATCAAGTGGAACGGTCGGGTCGACCTCCTTGAGATCGATATCGGCCCGCTTCCTGTACGACGAAACAATGCATCACGACACTGCATCAACACACAAGGATTTCAGAAGACCCGGAGCAGCACACCTCTTGGAGAACTTCAGCTTCTTGCTGGGCGACCCAGCTCCCGGCGAAGCACTAGCTCCGGCAGTTAGCCTGGTCGGCGTCACGATCGGCGGCGGCGCATCAACCCGAGTCGGCCCTGACTCCGGTGTGGTCGGCTTGGGGGCCTCCGCCCCTCGTGGCATCTGCTCTAGCCGGCCCCACGGTGACGCCGCGCCCGGACTCGACAACGTCGGGCTCGAACCTGGGACTTGACCGCTTGGGCGTCGCCGCGACGGCATCCCTTATCTTCAGGCTTCCGGCCACGGCGCGCGCCGTCATGGCCCCCTCGCCCTGATATAATATCGGCTTCTTCCCTGCTCTCTTGGAGTCGGGATGGGCAGCAGAGGGACTTCTCGGCCTCTTCATCGACGCGACGGCCGACAACGGACAGGAGTCCTCATCAAACTCCACGCACCACTACAAGCAATTCAACAAGATACATAACATGCTGCCGGGGACTTAGACACCCGAGTCCACGTGCACGCGCTACAAAGGGCAGACGGATGTTACCTCGGACCGGGGCCAGCTGCGCCTGTAAGACGCAATGCGCCTCTTCTTGTCCTCGGTCTCAATCACCCCACTGGAGAATTATCCGAACAGGGTCTCTGTCACCTTCTGCTTGTCGGCCGACTCCCGGCTGACCCGGTCAGGGTCATGCTTTCCCTGGTAGTCCCAGCCAAATGCGCTCCTCAGCTTCAGGGGCTGGAAGCGCCGAGTCAGGAACCGCCTGGCTACCCAGGGACCAGTTAGGCCGGCCTTCTTGAAATTATTCAGCTTCGTCAGCAGCTGGTGCACTTGACCCATCTCTTCATGGGTCAGGTCCACCGACCAATTCGGCGAAACTACCGGCGGCGAGCCGGTGAATGGCCGCAAGGAGGGAGCAAGATCTGCGTAATAAAACCACTCCTTGTGCCAGCCCTTCAAGGAGGATTTCAAGGGAAGATCAAGATACGACTTTTTCCTATCACTCCTCAATTGAAGACCAGCCCCCCCCCCCCCCCAATTACATTGATGCTATTTTTGGAGGGCTGAGGTTTAATGTGGAACAAATGCCTAAAGAAGTTGAAATGGGGTTCCACACCCAAGTAGCACTCGCACAGAGTGACAAAGATAGAGATCTGAAGAATCGAGTTGGGATTCAAATGCACCAACTCTAGCTCATAAAAGTCAAGGATGCGGCGGAAAAAATCAGAAGACGGAAGGCACAAGCCTCGATCGAAAAAAGAGGCAAAAACTACCGTTTCACCAGGTCGGGGATTCGGGCTCGATTCATCCCTAGCCGGCCGCTAGCGAATCACCTCCTGACTAGGCAACTTCAGTGCACTTTCCAGCCACTTCAGCTTCATCGAGCCACAATGCGACACCGGCCAAGAACTTCCCGGCACCCCCGCAAGATCCGAAGCCTTCAGCATGACTGGAGGCGATGAGATTTGGGGAAAAGCAAATCGGGGGCTTGGACCAAACAGAGAGGATCGGAATCGCCCGAGTTCGGGTGGGAGTGGCAGTAGCTAACCCTAGCCGAGCAGGAGGCGAAAAGTTGGGCGCGAAGGCGAAAGACGAAGCGGTTGGCTGATTTGGGGAAGATGAGGGAATCTTTTTCTCTCTCCCTGCTTTTATAGAGCCGATGCCGACTAGATGGGCTTGGGCCTACACAGTCCGCACTGGGCCAACAAGATATGAGTTCCTATAGTAGCATGCTCCATGTGGGCCGCCCGCAGGCTGAGTTGAAATTATAGTGCTGGTGCTCCTAATAGTGGCCGATGAGGTAAACAGATATGCTTCATAAGAGCCTTATTGCTAAACATATATGTTTGGATATCTGTTTTATTCACCAGGTCTTGAGGACACATCCTTATAAGGATCATAAGCTGGTCTTCATTAAAATTGGAGATGCAGGTATCTTTCTCGGGTACACCTAACCACGCCATGGATTTGTTTTCATAAAGTGGTACTCGGCCTACATGCGTGGCCAACAGTTGCCATGAGCGACATTTTACCCGCTGACATGATGCGGAAGAGTCTAACTTTCGAGTAGTGCACTACTCGGGGGAGACTATAAATATCTTTTCCCGCTGACATAATGCGGAGGAGTCTAACTTCCGAGTGGGACGCCACTCGGAAAAGACTATAAACCCCTTTTTTCCAGCTGACATGACGCTGAAGAGTCCAATACACGAGTAGCATCCTACTTGGCAAGACTATAAACACATATTCCAACTAACATGAAGTCGAAGAGTCCTATATACGAGTAGTCTCCTACTCGGTAAGACTATAAAGTTTATTCCGGTTGACATGATACCGAAGAGTCACAAATACCAGTAGTAATCTACTTGGGAAAGACTTCTAGGTTAAAGATCTTTGACTTTATGTTTAATTGTCTTCACAATTAAGCACAAAGTCGAGGGCTACACCTAATAAGTGCGCCTATTCAGCGCACACTATTCATATATTTACACGAAGCCCTTCATAGCCTCGCTGCCAGCTGACATGAAGCAGGACTCGGGATAAGACTTACTCGGACAAAGAGTACTTGGGCGCACTACACTCGGGCATCCTTCACCGTGGAGGACGAGCACTCGGCATCAACTGTGACTCAACTATGAAGGTCTCAGGGGCTATTGTGGAGGCCATGGGCCCTGGGTACCTCATTACTAGTACATGGGCCACTCGGATAGAGGATGGGCCGAACGATGTAATTAGAGATAAGATAGCACCCGGCAGGCTGTGCCTTGTATAATGAGGAAACATAGTCTTAGTCGGATAGGACTCTACCTCTAAGGAGGAAAACCCTTGGTCGTATCCGGCTGGGATCCTTATCATGTACCCCTGTCCCCTAGTATATAAAGGGAGGCAGGGCGCCCCTCAGGGCAAGAACAACCAGATCATCGATCGCCATACACCTCAGAGGAATAACACCTCAACTGGACGTAGGGTATTACCTTACCTTGAGGGCCTGAACCAGTATAATTCTCCTGTGTCCCTCTGCAGTCCACCGAATTCACCCTCGCCGAGTAGCCCCATAGTTTTATTGCCGGTGCAAAGCATCGACAACTGGGCAACTTCAATTGACTCTCCAGCAGCCTCAGTTTCACCGAGCCGCAATCCGAAGTCGGCCAGGCATTCCCCGGCGCACCCGCAAGATCCGAAGCTTTCAGCATGATTGGGAGTGGAAAGATTTGGGGGAGAAGCGAATCGGGGCTTGGAACAGATGAAGAGGATTGGAATCGCCCGAGCTCAGGTGGGGAACAGCAGCAGCTAACCCCAGCCGAGCGGGAGGCGAAAAGTTGGGCGCGAAGGTGGAAGACGAAGCGATTGGCTGATTTGGGGAAGATGAAGGAATCTTTTTCTCTCTCCCCGCCTTTTATAGAGCCAATGCCGACTAAATGGGCTTGGGCCTACACAGTCAGCACTGGGCCATCAAGATATGAGTTTCTACAGTAGCATACTCCACGTGGGCCGTCCGCAGGCTGAGTTGAAATTATAGCGCTGGTGCTACTAACAGGAGCCGATGAGGTAAACAGATATGCTTCATGAGAGCCTTATTGCTAAACATATATGTTTGGATATCTGTTTTATCCACCAGGTCTCGAGGATATATCCTTACAAGGATCACAAGCTGGTCTTCATTGAAATTAGAGATGCAGGTGTCTTTCTCGAGTACACCTGACCACGCTGTGGATTTATTTTCATAAAGTGGTACTCGGCCTACATGCGTGGCCATCAGTTGCCATGAGCAACATTATTCCAGCCGATATGATGCTGAAGAGTCTAACTTTTGAGTAGTGCACTACTCGGGAGAGACTATAAATCTCTCATTCCGCTGACATGATGCAGAGGAGTCTAGCTTCTAGGTGGGACGCCACTCGGGAAAGACTACAAATTCCCTTTCCAGCTGACATGACGCTGAAGAGTCCCACATACGAGTAGCATCCTACTCGGCAAGACTATAAACACACATTCTGACTGACATGAAGTTGAAGAGTCCTACATACGAGCAGTTCCTTACTCGGCAAGACTATGAATCATATTCCGGTTGACATGATACCGAAGAATCTCATATACAAGTAGAAATCTACTCGGGAAAGATTATCAGGTTAAAGATCTTTGACTTTATGTTTAATTATCATTACAATTAAGCACAAAGTCGGGGGCTACACCTAATAGGTGCGCCTATTCGGTGCACACTATTCATACATCTACATGAAGCCCTTCATAGCCTCTTTGCCAGTGGACATAAAGCAGGACTCGGGAAGAAGACCTACTCAGACAAAGAGTACTCGGGAGCATCGCACTCAGGCAATCTTCACCACGAAGGATGAGCACTTGACATCAGCTGTGACTCAACTATGAAGGTCTCAGGGGCTACTGTGGAGGCCATGGGCCCCAGGTACCTCATCACCAGTATATGGGCCACTCGGATAGAGTATGGGCCGAATCATGTAATTGGAGATAAGATAGCACCCGGCAGACTTTACCTTGAGCAATAAGGAATAGCAGTCTTAGTCGGATAGGTTTCTATCTCTAAGAAGGAAATCCCTTAGCCGTATCCGGCTAGGATCCTTATCATGTACCTCTGCCCCCCAGTATATAAGGGGAGGCAGGGTGCCCCTCAAAGGGCGATGAGATCATTAATCGACAAACATCTCAGAGGAATTACACCACAACTGGATGTAGGGTATTACCTCATCTCGAGGGCCTGAACCAGTATAAACTCTCTTTGTGTTCCTCTGCAGTGCACCAAGTTTCCCCTTGCCGAGTAGCCCTATAGTTCTATTGCTGGTGTAAAACATCGACAGGATGAGCACTCGGCATTAGTTGTAACTCAACTATGAAGGTCACAGGGGCTACTGTGGAGGCCATGGGCCCCGGGTACCTCATGAGAAACTTTTGGGCCACTCGAACAAAGGATGGGCCTAACCTTATAATTAGGGATAAAATAGGACTCGGCATACATTACCTTGCACGACAAGGAAAGGATATAGTCCTAGTCGGGCACGTTGTATTCCTAGAAGGAAATCCCTTGGTTGAAGTCCGATTGGGATTCCTACTCTGCAACCCTGTCCCCCGATATATAAGGGGAGGCAGGGCACCCTTGAGGGCAAAATCTCACTAGAGACAATTAGAGTGCATACAATCTCAAAGGCAATACACCACAACTAGACGTAGGGTATTACCCCATCTCGAGGGCCTGAACCGGTATAAATTGTTTCGTGTTCCTTTGCAGTCCATCAAGTTTATGTCTCACAAGTAGCCCCATATTATTATTGCCGATACAAAACATCGACACCTTGATCATGTTTTGCATGGATAAGCCGGAAAGAACATTTCACCCGCTTATCCCCATTTCTTGTTCGTGACCGAAGGTCACAACAAAGCCTTTGAGCTCCTCCCCAACTACCTCCCCCATGATACATAGGGATGTTGGTTCAACACTTCCAAGAGGGATGTAATCTTTTGTTTTCAAGTAGTTTGAAGTAGATTGCAATGTCTTGAATATTGTGTGAATTTGCAGGAAGCCAAGTGACACGGACACCAAGAAGGCAGCGCCACGAACCCCCGTCGCCGACCCAGTCCCGACTGAGGTTGAGACTAAGGCACCACAGACTGAGCCAAGAGCCACCCCAACCCCCGAGAGCGAATCAACGCACTCGGCTGACCCACCTGCCTCACCCAGCCGAGAGGCCACAGAGCCAACTGCTGGTCCGGCCAGTGAACCTATCGCCGAGCACACCATAGAGCCAACCACCGAGCCCTCTACAGAACTAGCCCCTCCTGCTGAACTAAGGCCACTGACTCCTTCATCGCCCTCATCATCTTCTTCTAATGAAGGTGGCCCCCCAGGCTCAGAGGTCCACCTCGCAATCCACCTAGGGTGTTCCACTGGACCCACCTAGATGGAACCATGGATCGAGCTAACAAGGAGTGGATCGAGCTATATGAAGCAACTATCAAGGCTTCGCAGCAGGTCCAGGTGACTAGTCTGACGTGGTTTGACTCAACTTTTGTTGCCAATTGCATTTTCATGTTGATGATGGATTGTCTTGCTGTAGAAAATCACTGCTCGGTCTGAGAAGATGAACAGGGCATTTGCCATGCTCACTCCCTAGATCGCACAACACACTCGGCTCTAGGCTGAGAAGGATAAACTCCAACGCACCAACAAGGAGAGGGAAAATTGGCTGAAGACTACAGTGAACAAGCTCCGCGATGAGAAGTATGAGAAAATAGGGACCATCCGGGGTAAGTTCTTCTGTCCCCCAAGTAGCTCCTTGTAGTATCTTTCATGTTGCTTATCCATGAATATGGCTGACTGCTGTACATGAGACCACCATTCATCACCAGTCCCTAGAGCTTGAGTGCCTGAGGAAAGAGCCGAAGGACCTTGAGAAGGCAAAATCCAAGGTTGAAACTGAGTTTGCAAGTAAGTTGCTCATCTGCTTCTGAGTTCTAGTTGGCTGAGTTGCCAGATCTTCATATAGCATGTCTTTGTGTGACAGACTACAAGGTTAAGGTGGAATCACAGTTCAGCTCCTTTGGCAAGCAAATAAAGGTAGTGGAGGACTCCCGGAGTGCCATTATGGACTCGGCCCAAGCTTTGTTGAATATTCTATAGCCTGAAGCAAGCTCCAGCTCCACCACGTCGGCTATTGTGCTTGAAAGACTCCAGTCAGCTCTGGCTGTGTTGAAGACAATTGCCACTCAGCACGCAGCCCTGTGAATCACTCAGGCCCTCACCATGACGAAGTCCCTCTATCCCCGAGTGGATATCGAGACAGTCGGCGAGGGGTTTGCTGAAGGTACAACACCAGAGCAAGCATTGGAGCTGATAAACGAAGCCAATCTGACTACAAAAGCCATCACCGAGGAGCTGCCCCTGTGATTGTATCATCATTACAAACTCTTAAGTACTTTGTGTAAGGAAAATACTTGCAGTTTGTATATATTGTAAATACATGTGTTTGCGTTGTCATTGAAATCTGATCGAGTACTTGAGTTATCATAGTCGTCATTAGTGTTCTCCGACTAGCCAAAATATAGCAAGCGATAAGGACCAACTTAAAAGGCATTTATCCAACAAGTCTATACTCGATAGAGGTTAGCATAATCGTTATGAGACTTCCTGACTTAGATAAGACAAACTCGAAATATGAACAACAACAGAAGATGTAATATCATCATGTAGCCCCTGATACACTACTCAGTTAGAACAAATGGCGAAGTGAGTCATGAACATTACGACCGTGGTAATGACATAGGCTGTGAAGATATCTTGCTGACTGGATTGTAGCGATATCCCTTGCTTCCTCCAACTGATCTAGCTCGACCAGTCGGTCTTCATTTGATTTGTCTTTAGAGTGGGCTTGGACTTGTGGAGAGCCGAACTCCAACTCGGTAGGTAACACGGCCTCAGCACCATAGACCAAGAAGAAAGGGGATTGCCCTGTTGCCTGACTGATTGTGGTTCGAAGTGACTAGAGAACAGATGGGAGTTCTTGTACCCAACGCCCTGCATTTGGCCGTAGTCGGTCAAACATCTTGGTCTTGATACCTTGTAGGACCATGCCGTTTACGCGCTCAACCTACCCATGCTCCATGGGTGAGCCACATAAGCATAATAGATCTTAATGCCAAACTCGTCGCATAAATCTTGGAGGATGCCGCTGGTGAATTGAGTGCCGTTGTCTGTTATTCTATGATTGGGGACTCCAAATCGGTAGACAATACTCATGATGAAGTCTTTTGCCCTGGCCGCAGTGATGGTAGCAATTGATTTTGCCTTAATCTACTTTGTGAACTTGTCTATAACGATGAACAAATGTGTGAATCCTCTTGGCGCATTTTCGAACGGCCCGACCATGTCAAGCCCCTATACTGCAAAGGGCCAACATATTGGGATTGTCTGCAACTCTTGAGTTGGTAGATGAGTTTGCCTAGTGAAAAATTGGCATCCCTCACATATCCAAACTATGTCATTGGTATCGGTAACCGTAGTTAGCTAGAAGAAATCTTGTTTGTAAGCCTTTCTAACTAATATCTTTGATGCAACATGGTTGCCACAGATGCCTAAGTGGATTGACAGTAATATCTGCTTGCCCTCCTCAGGTGTGATACAGCGCATGAGGACTCCGGATGTAGATCGACGATATATCTCTTCTCGGACTACGATAAAGCTCTTGCTCTGACGCTTGACTTGCTTGGCTTCGTTGTGATCTTCAGGGAGCTCGTCTTCCAGTAGGAATCGCATGATTGGAGTCCTCCAGTCTTGAGAGATGATTAGCACTTCCATTGGTTCTGGTGTAGACTTAGCCCCCAACTAGACAAGATCAGGCTTTTTCTTGACTGATGTCTCCAATAACTACTCAACAAAAACTCCAGTTGGGACCACCTCACGTTTCTATCCCATGTTGGCTAGCTCGTCCGTGGCTTCATTGTATTGGCACAAAACGTGTGTGATTTCCAGTCTGTCAAATTTATTCTCCAACTTCCGCACTTCTTGACATTATGTCTCTATATTGTTGTCTAGGCACGTCTAGTCTTTCATGACATGGTTCACCACTAGTTGGGAATCCCCGCGAACCACCAACTATCGGATACCGAGCGATATGGTGATATGGAGCCCATGGATGAGTGCTTCGTACTTAGCGACATTGTGGGATGCTGGAAAATGAATTTGAAGAACGTATTTTAATTTTTCTCCGTGTCGACGTTTTACACCGGCAATAAGAATATAGGGCTACTCGTCGGATCAAAACTCGGTGGACTGCAAAGGAACACAAAGAGTTTATACTGGTTCAGGCCCTCGAGATGAGGTAATACCCTACGTCCAGTTGTGGTGTATTTCCTTTGAGGATATATCATTGTGATCGTGGTGATCTTCTGTTTCTGCCCTTAGGGGGCGCCCTGCCTCCCCTTATATACTAGGGGACAGGGTTACAAAGTAGGAGTCTCAGTCAGACTACGACCAAGCGATCTCCTTCTAGGAGTACAACATGCCCGACAAGGACTGTATGTTCCCTGCCGTACAAGGTAAAGCATATGGGCCACTTGTCATGAGGTACCTGGGGCCCATGGCCTCCACAGCAGCCCCTTCGGTACAGGTCTTATCCGACTACTAGGAAACATTTGCTTCGACATTTGATTCGTTCAGCTTCACTGCGATCTTCTGGGAGTTCATCATCCAAGAGGAATTTGAGAACTAGAGTCTGCCAATCTTGAGATATGATCAGTACTTTGTCTATTGCCGGGGTAGGTTCATCCCCCGACTGTTCTGGCACTGGTTTCTTCTTGACTGATGGCTCCAGTAGTTGCTCAACAAAGATCCCAGTTGGGACCACTTCTCGCATGGATCCCATGTTTGCCAATTCATCAGCAGCATCATTGTATTGTCATAATACATGAGTTATCTCTAGCCCGTTGAACTTGTTTTCTAACTTTCTAACCTCCTAACAGTATGCCGCCATAGTATCGTTGAGACATGTCTAGTCTTTCATGACTTGGTTCACTACGAGTTGAGAATCCCCACGTACAACCAATCGGCGGATGCCGAGTGATATAGCAATGCAGAGCCCGTGGATGAGTGCCTCGTACTCGGCGACGTTGTGGGAGGCCGAAAAGTGAATCTGGAGAACGTACTTGACTTTTTCGCCGGTGGGTGACGTCAGTACGACGCCGGTCCCTACGCCACCAATCTGTAGAGAACCGTCGAAGTACATTGTCCAGTACTCTAGCTTGTCTATTGGTGTAGTCGTCTGAACTTCTATCCACTCAGCTACAAAGTTGGCTAGAGCTTGTGATTTGATTGCTGTCCGTGGCTGAAAGATGATGTCGAACGCCATCAACTCGAGCGCCGATTTAGCGATTCGGCCGGTGGCCTCGCGGTTGTGCAGGATGTCCCCGAGTGGATACGATGTGACCACCGTAACTCGATGCGACTGAAAATAGTGCACCAGCTTTCGGACAGTGATGAGTAGGCCATATAACAGCTTCTAGACTTGAGGATATCTCATCTTTGAGTCAGCTAGGACCTTGCCGACAAAGTAGACTGGCCGTTGAATTTTCTGTATATGACCCAACTCTGATCGCTCGACCACCAACACTGTGCTGACTACTTGAGTGGTTGCCACTAGATATAACATTAATGGTTCCTGGGGCATGAGTGATGCCAACACTGGTGGTGATGTGAGAAATTTTTTGAAGTCTTCGAAGGCGTATTGGGCATCAGGTGTCCATTGAAAATTGTCCGCTTTCTTCAGTGGTTTGAAAAAGGGCCTACCCCATTCGCCTAATCGGGAGATGAATCGGCTGAGTGCCGCCATGCAGCCTGTCAGCTTCTAGACGTCCTTCTGGCTAGTCAGGGGTGCCTTGTTCATGATTGTGTTTAATTTCTTTGGATTGGCCTCGATGACTCGATGCGATAGGATGAAGCCAAGTAGCTTTCCGGATGGCACACCGAAGGCGCACTTCTCTAGGTTCAACTTCATCTTGAATCTTCGAAGGTTTTTGAAGGTTTCCTCCAAGTTGGCAATGAGGTCTTCTTTGTACATTGTCTTGATCACCACGTCATCGACATATGCCCCACGTTGTGCCCGATTTGAGAGTGTAAATACCGCTGAATTGCTCGTTGGTATGTTGCTCCAGCGTTTTTCAAACCGAACGGCATAGTGATGTAGCAGTATGCTCCGAATGGTGTGATGAAAGAAGTCTTCAAGCAGTCCTCCTCCTTCTGGCTGATTTGGTGATATCCCGAATAGCAGTCGAGAAAGCCGAGAAGTTCGCACCCCACAGTTGAATTCACCACCTAATCTATTCTTGGTAGACCAAATGGGTCTTTGGGGCACGCCATGTTCAAGTCGGTGTAGTTGACGCACATGCACCATTTACCATTCTTCTTCCAGACCAGGACTGGGTTTGCCAGCCAATCCCGGTGGTAGACCTCTTTGATGAACCCGGCTGCGATGAGCTTGGTTATCTCCTCCCGAATAGCATCTTTGTGGTCTTGTGCGAAGTGCCGTAGCCATTGCTTGACTGGCTTGGCGTCTGTCTTGACGTTGAGGGAGTGCTCGATCACCTCCCTTGGTACCTCAGGCATGTTGGAAGGTTTCCAAGCAAAAATATCCCTCTTCTCCTAGAGGAAGGTGACGAGCACGTATTCCTATTTGTGGTCGAGTCCGGTTCCGACTAGAGCAGTCTTGCAGGGGTCGGAAGGGTCCAGGCGGATCTTCTTCATGTTAGAGTCCGCTGAAATTCCTGATTTTGCTGCTTTTTTTGCTAGAACTTGATCGTCCTCGACTTCGGTTGTAACGGCTTGCCGAATGCTGTTGCGTCCAACTGCCGCTTCTTGAGATTGAGCCAACTCGCAGCTCTCCTTGTCGCAGGTGAAGGCTTGCTTGACATCGCTGTGAAGGGAAAGAACTCCAGCTGGCCCAGGCATCTTGAGCATCATGTAGGTATAGTGTGGCACCGCCATGAATTTGGCTAGCACCGGCCATCTGAGTATCGCGTGGTATGCAGTCTCAAAATCGGCAACCTCAAAGCAGATGTTCTCTATGAGGAAGTTATCCCACATGCCGAAGGTCACCGCCAAAGTTATCTGTCCAAGAGGTGTTGAAGATAGGCCGGGGATTACCCCATGGAAGGGCGCCGTACTTGGCCGCAGCTCTGAACGAGGAATCTTCATCTCATCCAGGGTCTTGGCAAACAAAATGTTGAGAGCACTGCCTCCATCTATGAGAACCTTCTTCAACTTGATTCTCTTGGCGACCGGGTTCAGGACGAGTGGATAGCGTCCTGGGTGTGTGACCCGATCGGGGTGATCTACGAGGTCAAATGTGATGGGCATCTCTGACCAACGCAAATATTGGGGGGCATTTGCTATAGAGACTGAGTTGACGTCACATGCTGTTAGCTTCTGCTTCCTTTTGGACTCGTATGTAGATGGCCCTCCGAAGATATGGTTGAGCTCAGCCTAGGGATCTTGATAATTGCCAGCTGCGCCCGAATCTGGCTTGTCTTTGTCCTTGTTGGCGCTAGATGTTGAAGCCTGCTCGGAAGCAAACTTCTTAAGCATGAAGCAGTCCTTGGCCACGTGCCTACCCTTGGGATGAAAGGGGCAGGGCCCATTCATCACTTTCTAGTATTCGTTGTTTCTTGGGGGTCACGACTAAGTACGCTCCATGTTGGCCATCACGTTCTCTGACTTCCGCTTATGGCTACCGGATTTGTTCTGTGTTGGATCATCATTAGGTTTCTTGTCCTTCTGCCAAGGCTCTTTCTTGTCATCGAGGGCGAGAGCGACCGCTTCGGCCGAGTTGGCATACTTGTTTGCCATGTTGAAGAGAGCCCTGACAGAAGCAGGAGGTTTCCAAGTGAACTTGGCGATGAACGGGGAGGGGGGGGTCTTTGACTCCCTTACGGAAAGCGGCGATGATGACCTCGTCCTTGATCATTGGGATTGAGTTGCGCTTCTCGGAAAACCTTTTGATGAACTCGCAAAGGGACCATTCTTCCTCTGGTGCAGCTGATAGAGATCATGCTCGGAAGATGGCCTCTCGTAAGTCCCCTGGAAATTGGTGATGAAACATTCCCAGAGTTCTCCCTAGGAGCTGATTGACCGCTTTGGGAGCCCTGTCAGCCATGTCCACGCTAAGTCAGCTAGGGCGACCAGGAGGTAATTAGCCATGGCCTTGTGATCGCCTCTGGCTGCTCAGATTGCCAGAGTATAGACCGTGAGCCAGGACTCGGAATTGGTCTTGCCCTCGTATTGTTCGATTCCTATAGGCTTGAAACCCGATGGCCAGTCAACCTGTTGTATCTCCTGGATGAAGGCCGGTACGCCTTCGTTTGCATGAAGACTCTGGCTCCGACTACGGGGGTGGAACTGCTCGTGGTGGGGACCGAAGCGCTCGTTCTTGTCCTCCAGTCGGCGGCGCTCATCGTCTTCGCATTCGTGGCGCCGTGCGTTGATGTCCTAGTGGAGATCTCGTTGAAAATGGCTTCAGAGATCTTGGTTGTTGTGGCGGTTGTTCTAGGGATGCCGCCGATTGTTGTTGTTAGGGTTGCCGAGAGACATCTGTCGTAACTCCCCGTGCGGCTGACTGGAGCCAACTGCCCGACGTCGCGTTGATGCGAATCAGACCGCTGTTGGAGAACCCGACTGGTTGATCGGAATGAGGGTGTCGCCCGACTGTTGGTGCTGTTGACATGTAGCGGCGGTAATCATGGCTTTGATCCTCGCGATAGTCAGGGTGGCCTGGTGATTAGGCCCAAACTAGAGTGTATCCAGTAGAGTTGCAGCGGCCACGATGTTTTGTTGAGGCATGACGAAGACGTTGTGGTTGCCGACTCGAGTTTGGAGGATTTGTTGCTGAGCAGTTCACCCAGCCCTGCGTAGCTCATCGTTGCGGGTGTCGTGCTCACGCTCTTGTTGTTGTTGTAGTCGGTGGGCCTCCTCCTCTTGCTGCTCACGTAGCCAGCGCGCCTGTTGACTGGGAGTAGAGCCCTTGGACACCATGAAGACATCGCAGGGCAAGAAGAAACTTACCAAACTGTTGTTCAAACTGTTGTCCGACTTGGAGTCGGAATCGGAGTAGTTGATGGGTGTGATTACGACTCCGACCTCCCTAGATCCAATCTCGGGCGGCTTTGGGCTATATCTGAGTTGAACCTTAGGGGATCTATTTTGTTGCGTCGGATGTAGATTGGAAATACTCGTGGTGTTGCCGAGTCTGCAGGGAGATTGACGGTCTCCTTCCTTCTTAGCCTGATCTCAGCCAACTCGAGGCTGAGTCTGAGTCGAATGCCAAAGGAAGGAGTTGTGCCGAGACCCGGGCATGTAGAAGATTGCCGCAGCAAGTCGACGAGGATTGCTACAACATTGAGTGGGCCGACCAGCGCAGAGTCGGCTAGTTCTCCCACTAATTGGATCAAGTCCGAGTCAGTCAGGGTGAGGTTGCCGAACTTGTCGGCAACAAAGTCGAGGCTCCTAAATGTGATCGTGTCTCCAAAGGAGAAGTTGATGCTGTCGACTCCGGTTGTCGAATCCATCAAGCATGTTGAGGTTGATCTCACCGAAGCCCCTACCTGGCGCACCAACTATCGATGTTTTACACAGGCAATAAGAATATAGGGCTACTCGTCGGATCGAAACTCGGTGGACTACAAAGGAACACATAGAGCTTATATTGGTTTGGGCCCTCGAGATGAGGTAATACCCTATGTACAGTTGTGGTGTATTTCCTTTGAGGATGTATGATTGTGATTGTGGTGATCTTCTACTTCTGTCCTCAGGGGGTGCCCTACCTTCCCTTATATACTAGGGGACATGGTTACAAAGTAGGAGTCCCAGTCGGACTATGACCAAGGGATCTCCTTCTAGGAGTACAACGTGCCCGACTAGGACTGTATTTTCCCTGTCGTACAAGGTTAAGTCTGCCAAGTTCTATTGTATCCCTAATTACAAGGATAGGCCCATCCTCTGTCTGAGTGGCCCATATGCTTGTCATGAGGTACCCAAGGCCCATGGCCTCGACACTCCGCTAGGTGATGTCAGCATAACACCAGCTCCTGCTCCACCAATCCATAGAGAACCGTCAAAGTACATTGTTGAGTACTCAAGCTTGTCCATAGGTGCAGCTGACTGAAATTCTGTCCACTCGGCTACGAAGTTGGCGACTTCTTGAGACTTGATTGCCGTCCGTGGTTGAAATATTATGTCAAACGCCATCATCTCGAGTGCCCATTTAGCGATTCTGCCAGTGGCTTCGTGATTGTGTAGGACATCTCTGAGTGGAAATGACGTGACGATTGTAACCTAGTGCGATTGAAAGTAGTGCGACAGCTTTCAGAAAATGATGAGTAATCCATACAATAACTTCTGGACTTGGAGATATCGCATCTTGGATTCCCCTCTAACCTCACTGACAAAGTAGACTAGACGTTGTACTTTTTTGATATGTCATGGCTCTTCGCGCTCAACGACTAGAACCATGCTGACCACCTAAGTAGTTGCTGTAAGGTAAAGCATGAGTGGTTTTTGGGGCATTGGTGATACTAACATGGGTGGCGATGTGAGAAACTTCTTAAAGTCTTCAAAGGCTTGTTGGGCTTCTAGCATCCATTTGAAATTGTCAACTTTTTTCAGGAGCTTGAAAAAGGGCATGCCCTATTCGCCAAGTCAGGAAACGAATCGATTGAGTACTGCCATGCAGCCGGTTAGTTTCTGCACGTCCTACTGGCTAGTCGGGGGAGCCATGTTCACCGGGACCACTTCTCGCTTGGATCCTATGTTGGCTAGCTCGTCTGCGGCTCCATTGTATTGGTGCAATACATGTGTAGTTTTCAGCCCATCAAACTTGTTCTCCAGCTTCCGTACTTCTTGATAGTATACCGCTATGTTGTTGCCTAGACACATCTAGTCTTTCATGACTTGGTTTACAACGAGTTGGGAGTCCCCGCGAACCACCAATCGTCGGATACCGAGTGATATGGCAATGCGGAGCCCGTGGATGAGTGCTTCGTACTCGGCGACATTATGAGATATTGGAAAGTGTATTTGAAGGATGTATTTGAGTTTTTCTCCGTTGGCTGATGTCAGAATGACGACGGCTCTTGCTCTGCCAATCCGTAGAGAACCGTCGAAGTACATTGTCTAGTATTCAAGCTTGTCCGCAGGTGTAGCCGTCTGAACTTCCTTCCACTTGGCCACAAAGTCAGCGAGGGCTTGAGATTTGATTGCTGTCCGTGGTTGAAAAATAATGCTAAACGTCATCAACTCGAGTGCCCATTTAGCGATTCTGCCAATGGCTTCACAATTATGTAGAACAGCCCCGAGTGGAAATGATGTGATAATTGTGACTTGATGCGACTAGAAATAATGCACCAATTTCTGGACAGTTATAAGTAATCCATATAGCAGCTTCTAGACTTGGGGATATCGCATCTTGGATTCGCTTAGGACTTTACTAACAAAGTAAACTGGCCTATGAATTTTTGTATATGTGCTAGCTCTGCCCGCTTGACAACCAAGACTGTGCTAACTACCTGAGTACTTGCCGCGAAATACAACATAAGTGGTTCCTAGGGCATTGGTGATGCCAACACGAGTGGTGATGTAAGGAACTTCTTGAAGCCTTCAAAGGCTTGTTGGCTTTGGGCGTCCATTGAAAATTGTCAACCTTCTTTAGTAATTTGAAAAAGGGTGTGCCCCCTTCGCCAAGTCGGGAAACAAATCGACTAAGTGCTGCCATGCAGCCGGTCAGCTTCTGTACGTCCTTTTGGTTAGTCGGGGAGCCATGTTCATGATTGCGTCAATTTTCTCTAGGTTCGCCTCCATGCCATGGTTTAAGACGATGAAACCGAGTAGTTTTCCCGAAAGTACTCCGAAGACACACTTTCCGGGTTTAGCTTTATCTTGAATCTTCGAAGGCTTTGAAAAGTTTCTTCTAAATCGGTGATGATGTCTTCCTTGAATTTGGTCTTGATTATCACGTCATCAACATATGTCTTCATGTTACGCCCAAGTTGAGTGTGAAGACACCGCTGGATGGCAAGTTGATACGTTGCGCCAGCGTTTTTCAACCTGAATGTGTCGATGTTTTACACCGGCAATAAATATATGGGGCTACTCGGCGGATGGAAACTCGGTGGATTGCAAAGGAACACAAGGAGATTTTATACTGGTTTAGGCCCTCGATGTGAGGTAATACCCTATGTCCAGTTTGTATGTATTCCTTTGAGGATATACGGTGGTAGTTCTGATGAACTTGTGTGCACCTGCCCTCATGGGGCGCCCTGCCTCCCCTTATATACTGGGGGACAGGGTTACAAGGTAGGAGTCCCAACCGGATACGGCCAAGGGATCTCCTCTTAGAGATATAACGCACCCGACTAGGACTGTATATTCCTTTCTATACAAGGCAAAGTCTACCGAATCTAGCTATATCTCTAATTATAAGGCCAGGCCCATCCTCTATCCGAGTGGCCCATTTGCTTGTCATGAGGTACCCAGGGCCCATGGCACCCACAGTAGCCCTGAGACCTTCATAGTTGAGTCACATCTGATGCCGAGTGCTCATCCTCCACGGTGAAGTCTTCCCGAGTGCATTGCTCCCGAGTACTCTTTGTCTGAGTGCTGCTTCTCCCGAGTCCTGCTTCATGTCAGCTGGCAGCGAGGCTATGAAGGGCTTCATGTAGATGTATGAATAGTGTGCGCCGAATAGGCGCACCTATTAGGTGTAGCCCCCGACTTTGTGCTTAATTGTGAAGACAATTAAACATAAAGTCAAAGATCTTTAACCTGGAAGTCTTTCCCGAGTAGATTACTACTGGTATATGAGACTCTTCGGTATCATGTCAACCGGAATATGATTTATAGTCTTGCCGAGCAGGGAACTACTCGTATGTGGGACTCTTCGACTTCATGTTAGTCGGAATGTGTGTTTGTAGTCTTGCCGAGTAGGATGCTACTCATATATGAGACTCTTCAGCGTCATGTCAGCTAGAAAGGGGGTGTTTATAGTCTTTCCCGAGTAGTATATTACTCGAAAATCAGACTCGTCGGCATCATGTCAGCCGGGATGATTATTTATAGTCTTTCCCAAGTAATATATTACTCGAAAATTAGACTCGTCAGCTTCATGTCAGCTGGAAAAGGTGTTTATAGTCTTTCCCGAGCGGCGTCCCTTTCGGAAGTTAGACTCTTCAGCTCGTCAGCTGGAAGAACGTTTATAGTCTTTCCCGAGTAGTATACTACTCGAAAGTTAGACTCCTCCGCATCATGTCAGCGGGAATGAGAAATTTATAGTCTCTCCCGAGTAGTGCACTACTCGAAAGTTAGACTCTTCCACATCATGTCAGTGGGAATAATGTTGCTCATGGCAACTGATGGCCACGCATGTAGGCCGAGTACCACTTTATGAAAATAAATCCACGGCGTGGTCAGGTGTACCCGAGAAAGATACCTGCATCCCCAATTTTAATGAAGACCAGCTTGTGATCCTTGTAAGGATATATCCTCGAGACCTGATGGGTAAAACAGATACCCAAACATATATGTTTAGCAACAAGGCTCTCATGAAGCATCTCTGTTTACCTTATCGGCTCATGTTGGTAGCACCAGCGCTATAATTTCAACTCAGCCTGCGGGCGGCCCACATGGAGCATGCTACTGTAAGAACTCATATCTTGGTAGCCCGTTACCGAGTACGCCGGTCTAAACCGACCCACTCAATGTAGGCTCTATAAAATCACCATCCCTCGCATGTCAGGATGCGTTTTTGGTGTCGGTAACCGCAATCAGCCAGAGAAATCCTTATTCGCAAGCCTTTCTGACTTACGTTCCGAATGCAACCTGGTTGCCACAGAAGTCTGAGTAGGTATATTGCAGGATCTGCTTGCCCTTCTCAAGTGTGACGCGGTGCATGAGAACTCCGGATGCGCTTTGACGATGTAAGTCTTCTCTGACTTTAGGAGAGCCGAGCAGGGTACCCGAACCTTGCATTAGCATAGGATTTGGCTAGCGACCCTCATGGGGCATACCCTACCCAACAGAGTTATAGCCAAGCGAGGTACCCGAACCTTGCATTAGCATAAGATTCGGCTAGTGACCCTCATGGGGCGTACCTCACCCAGCCGAGTGATATACGACCCCCGACTAGTGCTGGAAGTCGGTTGTCAGCTCACATGGAGCGTAGCCGAGGAAGATGACATCCCGACGGGCGCAAGTACTCGGTAAGTAGCCCTCATGGAGCATCCCGAGTGTATTTTGGCAGACTTGTCCAGCCCCCAAGTGTAGGAGATAGGCTCGCAGCCCTGAGTTCCTGTCACGCGTATCCGGAGCTGGGCTTGCAATATAAAGATATCGGATGAGTAGCATCTGATGATGGAAATAATCACCCGAATAAAATGTATTTTACAATATATGTAAATACATGTTCTTCCTCTTATTGATATTAATTTCCCCGAGTAGTTGACCCCTTACGTTTAAGCACTCTGCCCGACTAGTCATAGCCCCCCTAGCATCGGGAGTTGGCTCATGGCTCTTTCCCAAACACGCGTTTTGGGTGACTTGAGTTCGTCTTTCATGGAGCAAAGTTTCACGGATCAGGATTTATGCTACTCGAGTACTTTTGCAATCATTTAAGAGCAAAAACAGAGAAGAGTGCAGCTTGTGCACCTATTAGGTGTAAGCGGCATTGGCAAGGCCGAGTGAAGAAAATATTTATCAGGAAGCGACTTAGCTGTTCGGTATTTCAGAGTGGGGATGCCATCCTTTCGTTTGAGCTTGTGAGCCCTCGAGCATGTCACTTGTTGTTCTGATAATCTTTAGTTGTTGAAAGTCGAAGACGATTGTGACCGACTGCCACAATGAAGCCGTCTGACTTGCGTATGCGATTCCCGGCTTTAGTCGGGACCGCGTCGTTGGTGCCCTCCCGCTTCTTCTGTCAGGATGCCTTTTTATCTTCAAGGGCCTCAGCAACAGCGTGGGCTGAGTCGACGTATTTGTTCGCCATGTCGAATAAAGCCTTGACAGAGTTGGAAGGCTTCCGTGTGAATTTGTCGATGAACGAGGTGTCTTTGACTCCTTTTCGAAAGGCGGCGATGACGACCTCATCCTTGACGTTAGGGATTGAGTTCTTCTTCTCAGAAAACCTCTTAATGAAGTCACGAAGAGACTCGTTCTTCCTTTGATGCAACTGATATAAGTCATACTCGGAAGATGGCCTCTCGTATGTCCCCTGGAAGTTGGCAATGAAGCGTTCTCGGAGTTCTCCCCAGGAGCTGATTGATTGCTTGGGAAGTCCTGTTAGCCATGTCCTCGCTGAGTCGGCTAAAGCGACCGGGAGGTAGTTAGCCATGACTTTGTGATTTCCTCCAGCTGCTCGGATCGCCAGAGTGTAGACCGTGAGCCAGGACTCGGGATTGGTCTTGCCGTCGTATTTGTCGATGCCTGTAGGCTTGAAACCCGACGGCCAGTCGACCTATTGTAGCTCCTGGGTGAAGGCCAGTACTCCATCTTCATGAGGACTCCGACCCCGACTACGGCGGCGAAACCACTCGTGGTGGAAGCTGAAGCACTCGTTCCTGTCTTCCAGTCGACGTTTCTCGTCATCTTCTTGTTCGCGGTGCCGAGCGTTGGTGTCTTGCTGAAGGTTATGCCGTGGTTGGCCTCGGAGCCGCCAATTGTTGTTGGGGGTCCTGAGTAACGTTTGGCGCGACCCCGTGTGCAGCCGACTAAAGCCGGCCGCTCGGCGTCGCTTTGAGGTGGACGAGACTGCCGCTGGGGAAGCCGACCGACTGGTCGGTATGAGTGTGTTGCCCGACTGTTGGTGCTGCTGGCATGCAGCAGCGGTAAGCATGGCTTTTATCCTTGCGATCGTCGGGGTGGCCTGGTGATCAGGCCCAAGTTGGACCGTGTCTAGTAGGGTTGCGGCGGCCACAATGTTCTGTTGTGGTGTGACGAAGACGTCGTGGTCGCCGACTTTTGTTTGGAGGGTTTGTTGCTGAGCGGTTCGCCCAGCCCTGCGTAGGCCGTCGTTGCGGGCGTGCAGGCGTCTTGGTTCTTCCTCCTGTTGTTCTCGCAGTCGGCAGGCTTCCTCCTCTTGTTGCTCATGTAGTCGGCGTGATTCCTGAGTAGGAGTAGAGCCTCTGGATGCCATGAAGATTTCTCGTGGCGGGGAGAAGCATGCTAAACTGCTGTCCGACTTAGAGTCGGAATCTGACTGGGAGTCGTAGTCCGACTGAGAGTCGTAGTAGGAATAGTTGATGGGGGTGACTACAACTCCGACCTCCCTAGATCTGATCTCGAGCGGCTCGGGGCCGTATCCGAGTCGAACTCCAGAGGATCGGGTTTGCCGCGTCGGATGTAGATTGTAGATATCCACGGCGTCGCCGAGTCCGAACGGGAAGTTGACGATCTCTTCCTTTTTTGGCCCAATCTCGGCCGGCTCAAAACCGAGTCTGAGTCGAACACCGAAAGAAAGAGTTGTCCCTGGGCTCGGGCGTACTGGAGATTGCCGCAGCATGTCGTGAACTGCAGCATCGTGTAGGCCGACTGGTGCGGAGTCGGCTGGTTCCCTGGCAGATCGGATCGAGTCCGAGTCGGCCAAGGTGAGATTGCCGATCTGGTCGGCGACAAAGTCGAGGCTTTTGAATGCGATTGTATCTCTGGGGGAGAGTTTGCCGCCGTCGACTTCGGTTGCTGGATCCATCGAGCTTGTAGATGTAGATCGCGCCGGTGCCCCTACCTGGCGCGCCAACTGTCGATGTTTTACACCGGCAATAAATATATGGGGCTACTCGGCGGATGGAAACTCGGTGGATTGCAAAGGAACACAAGGAGATTTTATACTGGTTCAGGCCCTCGATGTGAGGTAATACCCTACGTCCAGTTTGTATGTATTCCTTTGAGGATATACGGTGGTAGTTCTGATGAACTTGTGTGCACCTACCCTCATGGGGCGCCCTGCCTCCCCTTATATACTGGGGGACAGGGTTACAAGGTAGGAGTCCCAACCGGATTACGGCCAAGGGATCTCCTCTTAGAGATATAACGCACCCGACTAGGACTGTATATTCCTTTCTATACAAGGCAAAGTCTGCCGAATCTAGCTATATCTCTAATTACAAGGCCAGGCCCATCCTCTATCGGAGTGGCCCATATGCTTGTCATGAGGTACCCAGGGCCCATGGCACCCACAGAATGACATAGTGATATAGCAGTATGCACCAAACAGCATGATAAAAGAAATCTTCAAGCAGTCCTCCTCTTTTAAGCATATTTGATAGTATCCCAAATAGCAGTCGAGAAAACTGAGTAGGTCGCACCCTGCCATTGAATCAACCACGTGATCTATCCTGGGTAGACCAAATGGATCTTTGGGACACGCCTTGTTTAAGTTGGTATAGTCAACGCACATGCGCCATTTACCATTCTTCTTCCAGACCAGAACTAGGTTTGCCAGCTAATCTGGGTGGTAGACCTCCTTGATGCACCCGGCTGCCAGGAGCTTGGTTATCTCCTCGCGGATAGCATCTTTGCTGTCTTGTGCAAAGCGTCGTAGTCGTTGTTTAACTGGTTTGGCATTTGGATTGATGTTTAGGGAATGCACGATCACCTCCCTGGGTATGCCAGGCATGTCGGAAGGCTTCCAAAAAAATATGTCCTTGTTCACCTAGAGGAAGGTGATGAGCTCGTCTTCCTATTTGGGGTCGAGTCCGGTCCCGACAAGCGTAGTCTTGGTAGGGTCGGAAGGGTACAGGGGGTGTCTTTTTTGTCTCTAAGTCCGCTAAAATTCCCAACTTGGCTGCATTCTTCGTCGGGACTTGGTCGTCCTCCTTGAAATTGTTGCTACTAGTCGGATATTGCTTCGTCCGACTATGCTTCGTGTGACTGGGCCAGCTCACAGCTCTCCTTGTCGTATGTGAAGGCTTACTTGATGTCGCTGCGTATAGTGAGAACTCCTGCTGGTCTAGGCATCTTGAGCATCATGTAAGTGTAATGAGGTAACGCCATGAATTTTGCGAGAGCTGGTCGTCTGAGTATGGCGTGGTAGGTGGTTTCAAAGTCGGCGACCTCAAAGCAGATGCTCTCTGTGCGAAAGTTTTCCCGCGTGCTGAAGGTGACTGGCAAAGTGATCTGTCTGACTAGAGTTGAAGAGAGGCCAGGGATTACCCCATGGAAGGGAGCTATACTCGACCGCAACTTTGATCGAGGTATCTTCATCTTGTCGAGTGTTTTGGCAAAAAGAATATTGAGCTCACTTCCTCCGTAAATGAGAACCCTCTTCAACTTAATACTTCTGATGATCGGGTCTAGGACGAGTGGGTAGCGTCCTAGATGTGTCACTCGGTCAGGGTGATCTACGCGGTCGAACGTGATTGCCATCTCTAACTAGCGTAGATACTAGGGGCATCAGTAGAGACCGAGTTCACCTCTCGGGTGGTTAGCTTTTGTTTACTCTTAGACTCATATGCTGAAGGCCCTCCGAATATGTAATTGTGCTAAGGCTGGGGATCTTGGTAGTCGCCAGTTGCTGATGTTTGCTCAGAAAAAACTTTTTGAGCATGAAGAAGTTCTTGGGCACGTGCTTCCCCTTTGGATGGAAAGGGCATGGCCCGTTCATAACTTTTTGGTACTCGTTCATGCTTGGGGGTCGTGATCAGTAGCGTTCAACTGTTACCACAACGTCCTTGGATTTGCACTTGTGGTTCCCAGCCTTGGACGAGGCCACATCATCGGTATCCCGTCGCACCTTCTGTCGAGGCTCCTTCTTGTCGTCGAGTGCTTTGGCGAAGGCGTCGGCTGATTCAGCGTATTTGTTTGCCATGTCAAATAGAGCTTTGATGGAGTTGGGCGGCTTCCAAGTAAATTTTGCAATGAACAGGTTGTCCCTGACTCCCTTGCAAAAGGCAGCGATGACGACCTCGTCCTTGATTTTGGGGATTGAATTCCTCTTCTCAGAAAAGCACTTGATGAAGTTGCGGAGAGACTCGTTTTTCCTTTGATGGCATTGGTACAGATCATACTCGGATGATGGCCTCTCATAGGTTCCTTGGAAGTTGGCCACGAATCACTCATGGAGTTCCCCCCAGGAGCAAATAGATCGCCTAGGAAGCCCTGTCAAGCACGTCCATGCCAAGTCGGTGAGTGCGACTGGTAGATAGTTTGCTATAGCCTTGTGGTCACCTCAGGCCGCACGGATCGCCAAGGTATACATGATCAGCCAGGATTCTAGGTTGGTCTTGCCATTGTACTTATCTATACCAATCGGCTTGAAGCCGAATGGCCAGTCAACTTGTTGTAATTCGTGTGTGACGGTTGAAACTCTTTCATCCGGGTGAGGGCTCCGGCTTCGACTACGGCGGTAGAAGCGCTCGTGATGAAGACCGAAGCATTCATATTCGTCTTCATGTCGGTGACGTTCATCTTCCTCATGTTCTCGGCGTCAAGCATTGATGCCATGGCGGAGATCCTATCGTAGTCGTCCCCGAGCGTCCTGGTTATCTCGGCGCTCATTGTGATGGTATCACCGTCGATCATCATTGTGATGATCGAGTGATGTGCAGTGGGGCTCCGAGCGGTGCTGACCAAAGCCAGCTGCTTGGCACCGTGCTGAAGATGATGAAGTCACAGCATCTGAAGTAGTTTTGTTAGATGGTGTGGAGGCCATGGGCCCTAGGTACCTCATCACAAGCATATGGGCCACTCGGATAGAGGATGGGCCTAGCCTTGTAATTAGAGATATGATAGAACCTGACAGACTTTGTCTTGTACGATAAGGAATATACAGTCCTAGTCGGGTAGGTTATATCTCTAAGAGGAGATCCCTTGGCCGTAATACGGCTGAGACTCTGTTGACGCCGAAAACCGCCAGGTCCCGGTTTGGCGTCTGGGTGACACGCGAAGGCCTGGGAGATTTGCTTCACTCCAGTGCAGGTCCTAAAGTTTGAGGTTCGTAGGCGTGCCAGTCAATTTGACCCTGTAATTGACAAGGAGGAAAATGTTAGATCAATGAGCCAATCGGCTGGAAGCCGATCTAGACTCGTTTCATCAGCCGATGGCCGATGCACACCGTAGCACTTACACATCGGCTTAAGACCGATGACGGCAAGGACAATAATGTAATAATAAACAAATATCATGCTAGCCGATCATCGAAGGGATATTCGAAAACCGGCTATAAGCTAGATAAAATAAGCAAGTATAATGCATAAATAAATCAAATAGATCCTAGCTGATCATGATCTAGTGTTACTGGTGTTGTTATGAAGGTGTGCCTGCACCCGGGCCCTTGCTCCCAAGAACTTCATCCGCTGTCCGGGCCCATATACTGGTCCTTACCCGGGCTCATGCCCGGGCCCTTACCTGGGGTCGTGCCCGGGAACCTGCTTGTACTTGTGCTTGGATCGGCAGAATAAACCCATCGGCTAGCCCTTAGCCGATTGTGACAATAATATAGGCAAGAACATATAATAAAATATGCAATAACGCAAATGATAAATAATTGATAAGCTAGCCGATTGCTTAACAAAGCGAGCACAGGATAAAACAATGAATAAATGTAGTCGGCTTTAACAGGTAACTTATCGGCTAAGCACTCCGATAACACCATCGCACAACACCATCGGCTTATTAAGAGTAAAGCTATTATCGTCAGTCTAGTAGATCGGACCTAACCGTTGCAGCACAGACCGACAATGATAACAATGCCTCAATGAGCCGATAGATATAATGCGATCGTGATGGAAATAACTTACCGGCTATGCACTCCGATAAAACGCCTGCACACAACGCATCGGCCTAGCAGGATCGACTTATCACTAGCAGTTCAGTAGGTCGGACCTAACCGATGCAGCACGAACTGATGATAAATCGCTCCCAGTAAGTCGATACAGTCTGTGCACACGTGATGTGATATACCTAATCAATCTATGAGATCAAACTGAACAGATGTAGCCATAGATAAAGTAAATATATCGTGGTAAGCCGACTACCATAAACCAACTAGAATATCGGACCTAACCGAGGAAGTCCTAGCCGATTGGTAGTCGGTGTGACGAGACTTACCCTCTCGCAGGAGTTCGGACCTAACCGATGCAGCCCGGCTCGAGAAGCAGGATCCCGTCGAAGGGGTGGCGATGCGCCGAATTTGTATTGATCGTTGTGATAGATTACAAGGTCCCCGGGCATACGTATATATACCCCGAGTTACATGAGTCCTTATAGGACACGGTATATGATTTCCTATCTATAACAGAAAATGCTAACAAGGCCTGACCGGACACGAGGTCAGGTTTCCTAAAAGAGATAAACCTTTTCCTAATAACTATAGTAATTAACTGCCACACGCGGTCTTCACGGCTCCTTCTCAGACTCGGTCTGCTTCTGGGATCAATTTCCATTATCCGACTGCAACCGTCCTCTTGACCGAATCTGATACAGGTCCTCACGAAATTTTGGCGTTAACACATGCCCCCCAATTTCGGAGTTTTCCCGTAGGATTTCGAAATTCTTCCAACTTTGGGCCTCTAGATTTCTCCCATACCGAGGCGGCCCAAGATAGCCCATTTGCCATAAATGTTTGAAACAGTGCCAACGGCCTCGATTCCCGCTCGGTCATCATACCCCTATAAAAACGCTTCGTCTCCTTGCCTTTTTTATGCTTTCACATCACCAGAGCACTACCGCTTCATCTCCCACATCTTCACCAAGCTCTAGCGAACCCAGACGAATCATCGCAGCCTTCTTCTCCGGCCGTTGATCTCTGCATCGTTTCTTACTCCCATAATGGCATCAGCATCTGCAGTTCCTGAGGTAATCTTCTCACCCGATTATTTTCCCCAATCTGCAATCTATACGAACCCGATCTGCTCCGTTTTTTTTTCATCTATTCTTCATCGTGTTCCTGTTTACTGTAGCATCTTAGAGCCTAGATCTTGATTCCGTCTGCCGATTATCCCGGTTTCTTCTATCATGGCCCCATGGGCAGCGAAGATCCCACCGATTTCATCAGTGCCGAAACCCAACGCACTCCCTTCAAGAACTCTGCCATGTTGGTCAGTGATTGGACCAACAGCTTCAGGTCATGGCCGAGCAGATTGCCCGGATGGAGAGACTGGTACATCAGAGTATTGGCTGCAAAGAGGATCTATTGGGAAGAATCTCACATCGGCCACTGCATCAACCTCTCCTTGGCCGATATGGAAAGGAATGAATCTCTGCTCGCATCGGCCTCATACTTCTGGTCTGATGCTCTCAATGCCTTTCTGTTTGGTCATGGGCCGATGACCCCCACTCTGCTGGATGTGACCATGCTCACCTGCCTGGACACGACAAGCTACATCAACCCCTTCAAACTCCGGTTCAAGCCTGCCCACTGGCTTCAAACAAAAAACATCGGCGGCTGGTCCAGGTATATATCTCTTCACAACAAAGGAACTGGACCGGTTGATGACCGGGAGCATGTCGCTTTTCTGAACTTGTGGTCGGAATGGTTCGTCTTTGGTGGCGCAACCCTCGGCCCGACGACCAATATGCAATGCCTAGCAGAATGCTTGGCCGATAGGAAACAAATTCCGTTGGGGCACTATCTCCTTGGCGCCACCTACCAGCTGCTTCATCAGGTGGCAACTAAGCTATCGGCCGGCCAGCCCGTCGGCCACATTGGGGGTCCTTGGTGGTTCGTACAGCTCTGGCTTAATGTTTACACCTCCAAGGCCATCCCAGAAACTTCCCTCCTCAAGCAATCTTTCCCAGCTGATTACCCAGAAGATCAAGACCCCATCTACCGCCGATGCATCTCTATGGGTGAGGCTGCATCGGCCCTTTCTGGCGGCAAGATATCCCCTGCTGAAGTTAGTTAGTGGTTCAAGGGGTTTTATTATGGCTTTACCAGGGATGCTACTCTTTGGTTTGCTTACAATGACGCACCATCATTCGAGATGCCTTCCAACTTTGATCCACTCAAAGCTCTGAATGATGATCAGTCTAAAGCCATATTCCTATCGGCCATCAGTCCTTGTCTGCTGCCAACCGGCTTTTCTCTGGGCCGAACTCAACCATCGTATGAGTTCTACCACCCATCAACCAGCTCCCGTCAACTCGGCCTTGGCCAGCTTCCGATCGGCCTGTTCTTCACCGACAAACTCCAGGCTCGGGGCACGGTCAGCAGCGCCCTAGAATATGACCGGATGCGAACCTTGACGGACTCCCTCCTTCTAGGCGCTGCCACTAAGGTGTACATCTGCACTGCCAACACCAAGCCTTTTGTCCGATGGTGGTCGGAATGGAAGAAACATCTGTTCTGCTTAGCGCCCACTTGTTATTGCTCCCGTCTGGACGCCGACTATGTTGAATCTGACAACGAGGTAACTCTCGCAAGCTCCACACATCATCCCCAATCGTCTCTGACCCTTACTTTGCAGGCCGCCAGCGTCGAGCCCTCATCAACAAGCAACAGGGGTCGGCCGATTCTGTACCAACCCTCATCAACCGCTCCGAACTTAGGACGCGACGCTCCATCTCCATCGGCTCTTCTCAAGGCGCCTCGGCCGATGGGACAAAAGCGGAAGAAGTTAGCGCATCGCCCCTTTTTGAAGAAGCAGAAGACCGATGCCGATGCTGCTACCACGACTCCATCTTCTCCCCAGACCACATCGGCTCCTTCCTCCCCTCAGGTACGCGCCAAATTGGACATCATTCCTCGATTTCTCATTTATCTTACCAGTTTCATTTTCAGGCTGAGTCATTGGCTCCAGAACCCCAACATTCTTCTGACATCCTTCCAAGCGCCGAGCCGATAGCTTCTCCAGCTCCCCCTCTTTCAGTACCAAGTCCTCCAGCCATCAACGAGACTGCTTCTATTCCATCGGCTGACATCGGCCCCTCTGAAGAACAACCTACTCATCCTACCGAAGCCGATGTTACCCGATCTGCCGACGTCCTTCCTCAGGTAACCTTTGTCATGCTCGTACTTTGCTTCTAATCTCTTATTGATCACCTTTCTGATACCAATTTTGCAGTCCTTGGCCGACTTGTTCTCCTTCGACATCGGTCAATATCTGGAGGTAGAAGAAGCTACAGCCACCAGTGCAGCCTCCAAACCGTCCTTCTCAGCCGATGTGCGCGAGTACTTAACAAGCATCATCAGTCGGCTGGAAAATCCAATCGATGCACTGGTAGAAGATTGCGGGCCAATCCGAGCAAGATTTGCAGACATTGAACACCACCTGCCCGAAGAGCTCGTTGATGCATTGACCCCCGCAGCATACCTGGAGTCTCACAGGTTTAAACTTATCAAGCTCAGACAGCGTATAGCCGATCGTGCTGACCAACAGAAGATAGCCCAAGACATCCAAACCGATCGGCTATCAGCCCAGATAGACAAGAAGAAACTTGATGACATGGCAGCTGTCCCCCAAGAACTCCAATCCAAGCTAAATCAACTGAAGAAAAAGGAAGCCGATTTGCTGGGAGAACTTGAAAAAGTTCGCAAGGAACTTGAAGACACAAAATCCCAGCTCATCGGCCTGCCGCAAGCCATCCAAGATCAAGAAGCCAAAGTCACAGCAGCAGTACGCCAAGTCATCCATCGGCGCAAAAGCTTGAAAGTCATCCCAGGCTCCGATGAAGACGATATCCGGGCCATCAATGAAATTGATCAAATCCGTCTGCGCGCAATCGAAACTATCCGAAAATTTTTGTAAGCCTTAAACCTTTATAACTGACGATCTTCTGGAACATGCCGATCACCTTTCTGCTGTCATGTAACCAGATCGGCTCTGCTACTTATCTCTCTCAGTCTTGATAATTTTTCCGCTTGTTTTGATCTAAAGGCGATATCAATTGATATCGGCTGTCTTTAGGCGACGTATAAAAACATCGGCTTTCCGAATTGCTTAGAAATCGGCTGTACTTAACCGATTTAAGAGTTGATCCAAACGCTAGGGTAGTATTTCTTGAGATATTTCCCGTTAAGTGCTTTAGCAAACTCCGTCCCGTCAAGATCTTCTAATATATATGCGTTACCAGGCACACAGCGATTAATCCGATAGGGCCCTTCCCAATTAGGCGACCATTTTCCGAACTTATTATCCTTGGACCCGATCGGCAAAATCAACTTCCACACAAGATCCCCTTCGGCAAACGACTTGCTCACCACCTTTTTGTTGTAATGCCGAGCTGCCTTAGCCTTATTCTCCTTGATTCTTTCCAGCGCTCTTAACCGATTCTGAGCTAAATCTTCAAGTTCATCTGTCATCAAGTTATAATAATCATTGGCCGTCAACTGATTCTGCAAAGAAAGTCTTCTAGAGCCGATGTTAGTTTCCCATGGTAAAACTGCTTCATGTCCATATACTAACTGATATGGCGGCACCCGAGTAGACCCATGACATGCCATCCGATAAGCCCACAATGAATCGGCTAATGTAATATGCCATCGCCGTGGCTGCTCATCAATTTTCCTCTTAATCAATTTGATCAAACTCTTGTTGGAAGCTTCTGCTTGCCCATTGGCCTGAGCATAATAAGGCGATGAATTTAATAGCTTGATTCCCATACTGGCAGCAAACTGTTGAAACTCATCAGAAACAAAGATAGACCCCTGATCAGTAGTTATCGTCTGAGGAATTCCAAACCGATAAATGATATGCTCCTTTACAAACTCGATCGCTTCTTTGGACGTGACCTTCTTCAAAGGAATCGCCTCTACCCACTTGGTGAAGTAATCTGTTGCCGCCAATATAAACTTATGTCCCTTACTTGATGGAGGAAAAATCTGGCCGATCATATCAATTCCCCAACCTCTGAACGGCCACGGTTTGATGATAGGATTCATAGCCGATGCTGGTGCCCATTGTATATTTCCAAACTTTTGACAATCTTGACATCCTTTATAATATCTAAAGCAATCTTCCAGCATTGTCGGCCAAAAATACCCTACTCTTCTCAACAACCACTTCATCTTATGAGCCGATTGATGAGTCCCACAGATGCCTTCATGCACCTCGCACATAACTACTTTGGCTTCTTCAAAATCCAAGCATCTAAGCAGAACTCCCTCAAACGTCCGATAATACAACTCCTCATCAAGTAGCACATATTTAGTAGCTTTATACCGAATCTTCCTGGAAACAGACTGCGACGGATTTCGCAAGTAATCAATTATCTCCTGTCTCCAGTCATCGGCCTTGTTCTGGACATCAATATCGGCTATCTCCACCTCAACCTGCCTATTCAGCCGATATCCTGAAGCAATCTGTGCAAGATCATTGGCTTCCAAATTCTGCTCCCTGGGAATATGATTCATTGACACCATCTTGAAATCCTTCAACAAATCCACGCATTCTTCATAATATGACCTCAAAACATCATCCCTACACTCATATTCTCCAGATAACTATTTGATCACCAACTAAGAATCACCAATAATCTCTATAATATCGGCCCCGATCTCCTTCAATAGTTGAAGTCCTTTCAGCACCGCCTCGTACTCCGCCTGATTGTTAGTCCGATAAGGCTTAATTGTAAAAGCAAACTCAAAACTTGCCCCCCGAGGCGATACAATAACCAAACCGATACCAGATCCATGCCTACAAACCGATCCATCAAAAAATAAGACCCATGGGATCGGCTCCACATAATCCTCGTGAGACCCCCTGTGCTGGACAATAAAATCGGCCACTGCTTGTCCTTTGATTGCTTTAGCCGATTCGTATCTTAAATCAAACTCTGTCAACGCAAAAATCCACTTGCCAACTCGCCCTCTCAAGACTGGAGCCGACAACATATATTTGACCACATCGGCCTGGCAAACTACCGTACACTCAGCCGATAGGATGTAATGCCTCAACTTTGTACGCGAGAAATATAAACATAAGCATAACTTCTCCACCGCTGGATATCTCGTCTCAGCATCCAAAAGTCTCCTACTTAGATAGAACACAACTCGCTCTTTGCCTTCAAATTCTTGGATCAAAACAGAACCGATGGACCTCTCATCGGCCGACAAGTATAATCTGAACGGCACTCCTTCCTGCGGCGGAATCAAAACAGGCGGGGAACTAAGATAATTCTTGATCTCGTCAAACGCCTTCTGCTGCGCTGCCCCCCACACAAATTCTTGATCGGCCTTCAACTTCAATAACGGCGTGAAAGACTCAATTCTTCCTGATAAATTTGATATGAATCTTCTCACAAAATTAATCTTGTCGATCAACGATTGCAACTCTGTCTTATCGCTTGGTGGCTCTGTAGTCTTAATGGCTCTGATACTTCGCTGACTAACTTCAATCCCTCGCTCATGAACCATAAAACCCAAAAATTGCCCAGCCGATACACCAAAAGCACACTTATTGGGATTCATTCTTAGTCCGTATTTCTTGGCCCTCTCCAGCACTCTTCGTAAATCGGCTATATGGCTTTCCCCACTTTTAGACTTAACCACCACATCATCAATGTAAATTTCCACCAACAAACCGATGAGATCATGAAATATATAATTCATCGCTCTTTGATAAGTTGCACCGGCACTTTTCAATCCAAAAGTCATTACTACCCACTCATACAAACCGATAGCTCCAGGACATCGGAACGCAGTCTTGTGTATATCCTCTTTGGCCATGAAAATCTGATTGTATCCTGCATTGCCGTCCATGAAGCTGATAATCTTGTGGCCTGACGCTGCATCCACCAATAAATCCGCTATCGGCATCGGGTACTCATCTTTGGGGGTAGCTTTATTTAGATCCCGGAAATCAATGCATATTCTCAACTTTCCGTTCTTCTTCTCCACCGGGACAATATTAGAAACCCACTCAGCATATCGGCATGGCCTGATAAACTTGGCATCGTACAATCTTGTGATCTCTGCCTTGATCGGCTCATATAACTCTGCCTTGAATCTTCTTGGAGCCTGCTTGAATGGCCGATATCCTGGTTTAATGGGCAGCCGATGTTCAACAATCGATCGGCTCAATCCTGGCATCTCATGGTATTCCCAGGCAAAACAATCCCGATATTCTTTCAACAATTTTATCAATTCCTCTCGTAGCTCATGACCTAATTTTTTGCTTATGTACGTCGGCCTTGGTCTATCTCCTGGTCCAATATCGACCTCTTCTAAATCATCAGCCGACGTAAATCCTTGCCCTAGTTTTCCTTCAAAGTCTTCAATAGAGCCCATCAGAGTAACAGTTCAGAACCGATTTGCTAGATCGGCTGTATTCCCTGGCTAGTAACCCTGAGATAGTCTCCTTCCCAAACTTTTTCGGACAGGCAGTCAACACCATCGGCTTCCCAGACTGGTAGATCGGTCATGGCAATATTGGTCGACCGATCTGCTACCACCACCTCGACTTGATCTCCCTGCCACTGTATTAGACATTGATGCATTGTCGAAGGCACGCAACAGTTCGCGTGAATCCAGTCCCTTCCGAGAAGCAAACTATATGACCCCTTTCCGTCAATGACAAAAAACGTGGTGGGTAATGTCTTATTCCCCACTGTCAGCTCCACGTTTAATACGCCTTTCGCTTCTGATGAATTCCCACCGAAGTCTTTTAGCACCATATTTGTCTTGATCAGATCTTCGGCAGTCTTCCCCAACCTCCAGAACGTAGCATAAGGCATGAGATTAACCGCGGCTCCTCCATCAACCAACATCTTTGTCATCGGCTTCCCATTTACGTAACCCTTGATGTACAACGGCTTTAAGTGCCGATGCTCTGACTTCTCAGGTTTATCAAATATGGCCTGATCAGATTGTAACGTTAGTTGAGCGAAAACCTCCTCATCTCCTTCTTCATCTGATGAAAGCGCTTTATACTCCCGAGGCAAAAAGAACACCATATTTACCGGTGCTGACGCGTCCTCATCGTCCTTCTTCTTCACTTGCCAAACTTGCTTAGTCTTTTTGGGACGATGATCAACCTCTCCCTGATCTTGACTCTGTTCTTCCTGTTGCTCTCGGTGCCGTAAACGCTGCGCCCTCCTCTTCTGATTTTTCGTGAATATCCCACTAGGGCACCATTGAGGATTCTGGACTTGCTTCTCACGTATTTCCTCTTCGTCCTCTTCAAAGAACTCTTCATGGATCGGCCCCAATCGGCTATGAACTGATGCTTTTTTCCCAGGCGACCGATCCCGCGAACACTCCTGCTGGCGATCATGCCGATTTCCTGCACTACTACACTCGGGGCAATTTTCAGCTGATGACAGTCTCATTCCTTGATCCTAGCAGAAACGAAAAAACGGGCAGTCCCAATGCGGATTATATTGTTCTGGTCCATCCCCCTGTTCATCGTACCTTGAGTACTTCTCTATCATACCCGATGAAGTAATCCTCGATTTACTCTGACGTCTTCCTTCATCGGCTTGAGTCCTGGATGATGACCCCGCATAGACCATGTTTACGGGAAACGGGTGCCCATCTATTTTCATTGGCTTTTTATCTTCAAACTTGATTCGTCCTTGCTCAACAGCCAACTGAATTTGTTGCCGAAAAACCTTACACTCGTTAGTATGGTGCGATATCGCGTTGTGCCACTTGCAATATTTCTTCTTCTTTAGTTCTTCGGCTGATGGAATCACGTGATTTGGCGGCAGTTGTATTTGCTTTTCCTGTAACAGCAAGTCAAAGATCTTGTCGGCTTTACTGACATCAAAATCATACCGCTCTTCCTTGCCGAGATCCTTGACCCATGGGCACGACACTGACTTCTTGTTCCTGGCCCACTCCGCCAATCCAACCTCAGCATCGGATTCCTCATTATCTGAGCCCGATGAGTAAACTTGAACTTGAGCAACTCTCCTCTGGTACTTGTCCTTTTTTGCCTCTTGAAATCGGCTTTCATGAACCGATACCCTTTGCACCAGGTGCGCCAAGGACTCAAACTCTTGTGAGGAAAATCTCTCCTTGATCGGCGCCAAAAGACCCTGGAAAGCCAAGTCAGCCAGATGCCCATCGCTCAGGTTCAAGCTATAACATCGGTTCCTGATATCTCGAAATCGTTGAACATACTCCGGCACTGTTTCATCTGGTCGTTGCTTAACCGATATCAAATCTGACAGTCTCAGCTCATGAATCCCAGCGAAGAAATATTTGTGAAACTGTTTTTCCAGATCAGCCCACCCCCGAACAGAATTCGGCGGTAACGAGGAGAACCATGTAAAAGCCGATCCAGATAGTGATAGGGGAAAAAACCTAACCCTTAGGGCCTCTTCAGCCGATGCCTCCCCGCACTGCGCCAGGAATCGGCTGACATGTTCTACTGTAGATGTGTTGTCCTGCCCTAAAAACTTAGAGAAATCCGGGACCCTGTATCGGTGTGGCAACGGAACCCTGTCAAACCACTCAAGATATGGGTGCCGATACATGAACGCTTGTTCCTTGGGCTTGATCCCGAACTGCTCCCTCACTATCTCCTCAACCCGTGCCGACAAATCTTCCTCTCTTGCATTCTCCTGCTGATACTGCTGATACTGTATCGGCGGGGTTGGTTGCCGATTCTGTCTGTGATATTCCCTCTGGTAGGTACCTGGATCGGCTCCTCCTCCTGGATAGTTCTGCTGGTATCCCCCATAATAAATAGATCGGTGATATCCAGGAGGGGTATCCTGTTGCCCCCCAGCCTGGTTCTGCGCGAACAAGTGTTCTGGTATATCCTTGCTAATGTTGTAATTAACTTGGCCTGGCTCTATCTTCGGTGGGAGAAAAACAGGACCCCGAGTTGGCTCTTGGGCAATCGATCCATCAACAGTCTTCTTGATAAGGTTATGCAATGTATTCACTAAGACCCCTGACTGATTGATGAGCGCGTGGTGCACAACCTCGTTGACCATCTCCTGTAAAGGCTTGATTGGTGGACTCTCAGGTTGTGTGCGGCTCGATTCTCCTACCAGTACTGGTTTTGGAAACTGAGACTTCTGAATCGGCCCTTGCCTTGTCATACTGAAGGATTCTAAACACAGCTTCTGGAAATTTGTCATGGTCTGTTCAAATTCGACTACGACTACGGCGGTAGAAGCGCTCGTGATGAAGACCGAAGCATTCATATTCGTCTTCATGTCGGTGACGTTCATCTTCCTCATGTTCTCGGCGTCAAGCATTGATGCCATGGCGGAGATCCTGTCGTAGTCGTCCCCGAGCGTCCTGGTTATCTCGGCGCTCATTGTGATGGTATCACCGTCGATCATCATTGTGATGATCAAGTGATGTGCAGTGGGGCTCCGAGCGGTGCTGACCAAAGCCAGCTGCTTGGCACCGTGCTGAAGATGATGAAGTCACAGCATCTGAAGTAGTTTTGTTAGATGGTGTGGAGGCCATGGGCCCTAGGTACCTCATCACAAGCATATGGGCCACTCGGATAGAGGATGGGCCTAGCCTTGTAATTAGAGATATGATAGAACCCGACAGACTTTGTCTTGTACGATAAGGAATATACAGTCCTAGTCGGGTAGGTTATATCTCTAAGAGGAGATCCCTTGGCCGTAATACGGCTGAGACTCTGTTGACGCCGAAAACCGCCAGGTCCCGGTTTGGCGTCTGGGTGACACGCGAAGGCCTGGGAGATTTGCTTCACTCCAGTGCAGGTCCTAAAGTTTGAGGTTCGTAGGCGTGCCAGTCAATTTGACCCTGTAATTGACAAGGAGGAAAATGTTAGATCAATGAGCCAATCGGCTGGAAGCCGATCTAGACTCGTTTCATCAGCCGATGGCCGATGCACACCGTAGCACTTACACATCGGCTTAAGACCGATGACGGCAAGGACAATAATGTAATAATAAACAAATATCATGCTAGCCGATCATCGAAGGGATATTCGAAAACCGGCTATAAGCTAGATAAAATAAGCAAGTATAATGCATAAATAAATCAAATAGATCCTAGCTGATCATGATCTAGTGTTACTGGTGTTGTTATGAAGGTGTGCCTGCACCCGGGCCCTTGCTCCCAAGATCTTCGTCCGCTGTCCGGGCCCATATACTGGTCCTTACCCGGGCTCATGCCCGGGCCCTTACCTGGGGTCGTGCCCGGGAACCTGCTTGTACTTGTGCTTGGATCGGCAGAATAAACCCATCGGCTAGCCCTTAGCCGATTGTGACAATAATACAGGCAAGAACATATAATAAAATATGCAATAACGCAAATGATAAATAATTGATAAGCTAGCCGATTGCTTAACAAAGCGAGCACAGGATAAAACAATGAATAAATGTAGTCGGCTTTAACAGGTAACTTATCGGCTAAGCACTCCGATAACACCATCGCACAACACCATCGGCTTATTAAGAGTAAAGCTATTATCGTCAGTCTAGTAGATCGGACCTAACCGTTGCAGCACAGACCGACAATGATAACAATGCCTCAATGAGCCGATAGATATAATGCGATCATGATGGAAATAACTTACCGGCTATGCACTCCGATAAAACGCCTGCACACAACGCATCGGCCTAGCAGGATCGACTTATCACTAGCAGTTCAGTAGGTCGGACCTAACCGATGCAGCACGAACTGATGATAAATCGCTCCCAGTAAGTCGATACAGTCTGTGCACACGTGATGCGATATACCTAATCAATCTATGAGATCAAACTGAACTGATGCAGCCATAGATAAAGTAAATATATCGTGGTAAGCCGACTACCATAAACCAACTAGAATATCGGACCTTACCGAGGAAGTCCTAGCCGATTGGTAGTCGGTGTGACGAGACTTACCCTCTCGCAGGAGTTCGGACCTAACCGATGCAGCCCGGCTCGAGAAGCAGGATCCCGTCGAAGGGGTGGCGATGCGCCGAATTTGTATTGATCGTTGTGATAGATTACAAGGTCCCCGGGCATACGTATATATACCCCGAGTTACATGAGTCCTTATAGGACACGGTATATGATTTCCTATCTATAACAGAAAACGCTAACAAGGCCTGACCGGACACGAGGTCAGGTTTCCTAAAAGAGATAAACCTTTTCCTAATAACTATAGTAATTAACTGCCACCCGCGGTCTTCACGGCTCCTTCTCAGACTCGGTCTGCTTCTTGGATCAATTTCCATTATCCGACTGCAACCGTCCTCTTGACCGAATCTGATACAGGTCCTCACCAAATTTTGGCGTTAACAGACTCCTACCTTGTACCCCTGTCCCCTAGTATATAAGGGGAGGCAGGGCGCCCGCTGAGGGCAGAACAACGCATAAGCTCATAGAAGCAAACACACATCCTCAAAGGAATACACAACAACTGGACGTAGGGTATTACCTCACATCAAGGGCCTGAATGTGGAGGCCATGGGCCCCGGGTACCTCATCACAAGCATATGAGCCACTCGGATAGAGGATGGGCCGAATCTTGTAGTTAGAGATATAATAGCACCCGGTAGGCTTTGCCTTGTATAATAAGGAATGTACAGTCTTAGCCAGGTAAGATCTATCTCTAAGAAGGAAATCCCTTGGCCGTATCCGGCTAGGATTCCTATCCTGTACCCCGGCCCCCCCAGTATATAAGGGGAGGCAGGGCGCCCCCTGAGGGCAATGAACAACATAGAAGATCATTGATGGACATAACCTGTTGATGCTTTACACCGGCAATATGAATATGGGGCTACTCAGCGGATGGAAACTCGGTGGATTGCAAAGGAACACAAGGAGATTTTATACTGGTTCAGGCCCTCAATGTGAGGTAATACCCTACGTCCAGTTTGGGGTGTATTCCTTTGAGGAATTGTTGTGGCGATTCTGATGAACCAACTCAACCTGCCCTCATGGGGCGCCCTGCCTCCCCTTATATACTGGGGGATAGGGTTACAAGGTAGGAGTCCCAACCGGATTACGGCCAAGGGATCTCCTCTTAGAGATATAACGCACCCGACTAGGACTGCATATTCCTTTCTATACAAGGCAAAGTCTGCCGAATCTAGCTATATCTCTAATTACAAGGCTAGGCCCATCCTCTATCCAAGTGGCCCATATGCTTGTCATAAGGTACCTGGAGCCCATGGCACCCACAGTAGCCCCTCAGACCTTCATAGTTGAGTCACAGCTGATGCCGAGTGCTCATCCTCCAAGGTGAAGTTTTCCCGAGTGCATTGCTCCCGAGTACTCTTTGTCCGAGTGTTGCTTCTCCCGAGTCCTGCTTCATGTCAGCTGGCAGCGAGGCTATGAAGGGCTCCATGTAGAAGTATGAATAGTGTGCACCGAATAGGTGCACCTATTAGGTGTAGCCCCTGACTTTGTGCTTAATTGTGAAAACAATTAAACATAAAGTCAAAGATCTTTAACCTTGTAGTCTTTCCCGAGTAAATTACTATTGGTATATGAGACTCTTCGGTATCATGTCAACCAGAATAAACTTTATAGTCTTGCCCAGTAGGGAACTACTCGTACGTAGGACTCTTCGACTTCGTGTTAGTCGGAATGTATGTTTATAGTCTTGCCGAGTAGGATGCTACTCGTATATGGGACTCTTCAGCTTCATGTCAGCTAGAAAGGGGGTTTATAGTCTTTCCCGAGTGGTGTCCCACCCGAAAGTTAGACTCCTCAGCATCATGTCAGCTGGAAAGAATATTTATAGTCTCTCCCGAGTAGTGCACTACTCGAAAGTTAGACTCTTCAGCGTCATATCAGCTGGAATAATGTTGCTCATGGCAACTAATGGCCACGCATGTAGGCCAAGTACCACTTTATGAAAATAAATCCACGGCGTGGTTAGGTGTACTCGAGAAAGATACCTGCATCCCCAATTTTAATGAAGACCAGCTTGTGATCCATGTAAGGATATATCCTCGAGACCTGGTGGATAAAACAGATACCCAAACATATATGTTTAGCAATAAGGCTCTCATGAAGCATATCTGTTTACCTCATCAGCTCCTATTGGTAGCACCAGTGCTATAATTTCAACTCAGCCTGTGAGCGGCCCACATGGAGCATGCTATTGTAGGAGCTCATGTCTTGGTGGCTGCTACCAAATAAGCCGGCCTGAACCAACCTACCCAGCATAGCTCTATAGAAGTAGCATCCATCGCATGTTAGGATGAGTACTCAAGCATTGGTAATTGCAATGAGCCAGAAAAATCCTTGTCTGCAAGCCTTTTCGACTTATGTTCTGGATGCAGCCTAGTTGCCATAGGTTCCTGAGTAGGTATGTTGCAAATCTGCTTGCCCTCCTCAGGTGTGACGCGGTACATGAGAACTCCAGATGTGCTTAGACGACATAAGTCTTCTCTGACTTGGGTAAAGCCGAATAAGGTACACGAACTTTGCGTTAGCAAAGGGTTCAGCTGGCGACCATCATGGGGCGTACCCTATCCAACAGAATTATGGCCAAATAAGGTACCCAACCCTTGCATTAGCATAGGATTCGGCTGGCGACCCTCATGGGGCGTACCCGATCTGACAGAGTTGTGACCAAATAAGGTACCCGAACCTAGCATTAGCATAGGATTTGGCTGGCGACCCTCATGGGGGCGTACCCTACTTAGCCGAGTAGTACACGAGCCTCGATTGGCGCTGGAGGTTGATTATATTAGTCGAATAAGGTACAAGAACCTTGCAATAGCATAGGATTCGGCTGGCGACCCTCATGGGGCGTACCTCACCCAGTCGAGTGATATACGACCCCTGACTAGTGCTGGAAGTCGGTTGTCAGCTCACATGGAGCGTAGTCGGGGAAGACGACGTCCCGACTAGTGCAAGTACTCGGTCAGTAGCCCTCATGGAGCATTCCGAGCGTATCTTGGCAGACTAGTCTAGCCCCTGAGCGTAGGAGATAGGCTCGCAACCCTGAGTTCCTATCACGCATATCCGGAGCTGGCCCTGCACTATAAAGATATTGGATGAGTAGCATCTGATGATGAAAACAATCACCCGAATAAAATGTATTTTACAATATATGTAAATACGAGTTCTTCCTCTTATTGATATTAATTTCTCCGAGTAGTTGACCCCTTACGCTTAAGCACTCTGCCCGACTAGTCATAGCCTCCTAGCGTCGGGAGTTGGCTCATGGCTCTTTCCCAGACACGCGTTTTGGGTGACTTGAGTTCGTCTTTCATGGAGCAAAGTTTAACGATTGGAATTTATGCTACTCGAGTACTTTTGCAATCATTTAAGAGAAGAAACAAAAAAAAGTGCAGCTTGTACACCTATTAGGTGTAAGCGGCTACGGCATTGGCAAAGCCAAGTGAAGAAATATTTATTAGAAAGCGACTTAGCTGTTTGGTATTTCGGAGTGGGGATGCCATCCTTGCGTTTGAGCTTGTGAGCCCCCGAGCATGTCACTTGTTGTTCTGATAATCTTCAGTTGTAGGAGGTCGATGACGGTTGTGACCGACTGCCACAATGAAGCCGTCTGACTTGCGTTTACGATTCCCAGCTTTAGTCGGGACCGCGTTGTCGGTGCCCTCCCACTTCTTCTGTCAGGGTGTCTTCTTGTCATCGAGGGCCTCAGCAACAGCGTTGGCCGAGTCGGCGTACTTGTTCGCCATGTCGAATAAAGCCTTGATAGAGTTAGGAGGCTTCCACGTGTATTTGTCGATGAACAAGATGTCTTTGACTCCTTTTCGAAAGGCGGCGATGATGACCTCATCCTTGATCATTGGGATTGAATTCTTCTTCTCAGAGAACCTCTTGATGAAGTCACGAAGAGACTCGTTCTTCCTTTGATGTAACTGATACAGGTCGTACTCGGAAGATGGCCTCTCATATGTTCCCTGGAAGTTGGCGATGGGGCGTTCCTGGAGTTCTCCCCAGGAGCCGATTGATTGCTTGGGAAGTCCTGTTAGCCATGTCCTCGCTGAGTCGACTAAAGCGACTGGGAGGTAGTTAGCCATGACTTTGTGATTTCCTCTAGCTGCTTGGATCACCAGAGTGTAGACCGTGAGCCAGGACTCAGGATTGGTCTTGCCGTCGTATTTGTCGATGCCTGTAGGCTTGAAACCCAACGGCCAGTCGACCTGTTGTAGCTCCTGGGTGAAGGCCGGTATGCCTTCGTCTTGATGAGGGCTCCAACTCCGAATACGGCAGCGAAACTGCTTGTGGTGGAGGCCAAAACGCTTGTTCTTGTCTTTCAGTTGGTGTATCCAGTAGAGTTGTAGCAGCCACGATGTTCTGTTGAGGAGTAATGAAGACGTCGTGGTCGCTGACTCGGGTTTGGAGGATTTGTTGTTGTACAGTCCGCCCGGCCTTGCGTAGATCATCATGCAGGCATCTTGCTTCATCCTCTTGTTGCTCTCGCAGTCGGCATGCTTCCTCCTCTTGCTGCTCGCATAGTCGGCATGATTCCTGAGTAGGAGTAGAGCCTTTGGATGCCATGAAGATTTTTCGTGGCGGGGAGAAGCTTGCGAACTGCTGTTTGACTTAGAGTTGTAGTCCGACTGAGAGTCGTAGTTGGAATGGTTGATGGGGGTGATTATAACTCTGACCTCACTAGATCCATTCTCGAGCGGCTCTGGGCCGTATCCGAGTTGAACTCCAGAGGATCGGGTTTGTCACCTCGGATGTTGTCTGAAGATATCCGCAGCATTGCCGAGTCTGTACGGGAGATTGATGATCTCTTCCCTTCTTAGCTCGATCTTGGCCGGCTCAAGGCCGAGTCCGGGTCGAACACCAAAGGAAAGAGTTGTCTTGAGACCTGGACAAGATGAATATTGCCATAGCAAGTCGGCGATGGTTGTTGCAGTGTCGTGTGGGCCGACAGGCACGGAGTCAGCCAGTTCCCTGGCAGATCGGATCGAGTCCGAGTCGGCCAAGGTGAGGTTGCTGATCTGGTCGGCGACGAAGTCGTGGCTTCCGAATGAGATTATATATCCGGGGGAGAATTTGCCGCCGTCGACTCCGGTTGCTGGATCCATCGAGCTTGTAGATGTAGATCTCGCCGAAGCCCCTACCTGGCGCGCCAACTGTTGATGTTTTACACCGACAATATGAATATGGGGCTACTCGGCGGATGGAAACTTGGTGGATTGCAAAGGAACACAAGGAGATTTTATACTCGTTCAGGCCCTCAATGTGAGGTAATACCCTACGTCCAGTTTGGGGTGTATTCCTTTGAGGAATTGTGGTGGCGATTCTAATGAACCAACTCAACCTGCCCTCATCGGGCGCCCTGCCTCCCCTTATATACTGGGGGACAGGGTTACAAGGTAGGAGTCCCAACCGGATTATGGCCAAGGGATCTCCTCTTAGAGAGATAACGTACCCGACTAGGACAGTATATTACTTTCTATACAAGGCAAAGTCTGCCGAATCTAGCTATATCTCTAATTACAAGGCTAGGTCCATCCTCTATCCGAGTGGCCCATATGCTTGTCATGAGGTACCCAGGGCCCGTGGCACCTACATAACCCCTCAGAGGGATAACATCACAACTGGACGTAGGGTATTACCTCACATCGCGGGCCTGAACTAGTATAAAATCTTCTTTGCGTTCCTCTGCAATCCATCGAGTTTCCCCTTGCCGAGTAGCCCTATAGTTCTATTGCCGGTGTAAAACATCGACAGTTGGCACGCCAGGTAGGGGCTCCGGCAAGTTTCACATCTACAAGCTCGATGAATCCAGCAACTAGAATCGACGGTGACAAGTTCTCCCTCGGAGACATAATTTCTTTCAGAAGCCTCGATTTCATCGCCGACCAAATCGGCAACCTTACCTTGGTCGAAGCAGATCCAATCCAACTGGCCGAGGAGCCAGCCGACGTTGCGCCAGTCGGCCCACAGGACGCCGCAATCTCCTTCAACGATATACTGCGGTAGTCCTTCACTCCGATAAACTACTCGGAGTCTGACTCCAAGTCGGATAACGGTTTGAACGCCTGTTCGGACTCTACTCTGGCGAGCTTTCTCCTCCCTCGCGAGATCTTCATGGCTTCAATACCACCACCCGAGGTGCGCCGACTGCAAGAGGACCAACAGGAGGAGGCACGCCGACTGCGACAACAAGAGGAGGCTGACCGCGAGGCTCGCAATGACGGGCTACGCAAGGCTGGGCAAGCAGCTCAGCAGCAGATTCTCTAGACTAAAGTCGGCGATCACGATTTCTTCGTCACGCCACAACAGAATGTCGTGGCCGCTGCAACCTTGCTGGACACACTCCAACTCGGGCCTGATCACCAGGCCACTCCAACTATCGCCAAGATCAAGGCGATGATTACGGCTGCTGCCTGCCAGCAACAACAACAGCAGTCGGGTGACACCATAGTACCAACTAACCGGTCGGGATCTCCAGCGGCGGGTTCATCTACATCAGCACGGCACCGGGCGGCCGGCTCAAGTCGGCCACGTGAGGAGTCAAGGCAAACGTCACTTGGTATTAACGCCAAAATTTGGTATGATTCTTTATTAGATTTGGTTAAGGAAGAAATCGCAGTCAATTAGCGGGGATTAATCCGGAGGAAGCCAAGTTTGGGAAGGGATTGTGAAGACCACGGAAAGGCAGTTAATATCTTATCTATTAATTAGGCAATGTTAGTATTTCTTTCCTTTAGGAAACCTAATCTCGTGTCCGATCGGGCCTTTTGAGTGTTTTCCTTCTGTAATTAGGAAATCGTGCGTCGTGTCCAATAAGGACTTGTATCAACTCGAGGTATAAATACGTATGCCTGGGTACCTTGTAAATCATCACACAGATCAATACAAATTCGGCGCATCGCCACCCTTTTCAACAGGTTCTTGCTTCTCGAGCCGGGCTGCATCGGTTAAGTTCGACCTCCTGCGAGAGGGTAAGTCTCGTTACCCCGACTATCGTATCGGCTAGGACTTCCTCCGTTAGGTCCGATATTCTAGTCGGTCTACGGTAATCGGCTTACCACAATGTATCTATTTTGTCTACGGCTGCATCAGTTAGGTTTGATCTCTTAGCCCGAGTAGATATATCACATCACACTTGAGTAGATTTATCAGCTTACTAGGTGTGATTTATCATCAGTTTGTGCTGCATCGGTTAGGTCCAAACTACTAAACTGCTAATGATAAGTTGTTTCTGCTAGGTTGATAGATTTTCACGCAAGGGTCTTATCAGAGTGTATAGCCGATAAGTTATCGTATAATACATCACAATTGCATTAGATCTATCGGCTCATCGAGGTTCTTTTATCATTATTAATCTGTGCTGCATCAGTTAAGTTTGACCTACTAGATTGATAATGATAGATTTATCCTTGTTAAGCCGATGGGTGTATATGCAATGTTTTATCGGAGTACCTAGCCGATAAGTTATCTTTTAGGCCGACTGCATTGTCTAATATTCTGATTGTCTACACTATCATCAGCTTTCTAGCCGATACACATGTTCTATTGTTAGTCGGCTGATTTATTTATTTTACCTGTTTATGCCATCATCGGCTTCCAGTTGATGTATAAGTGCTTTAGTTCATATCGGCTATCGGCCAATGAAATGAGTCCAAATCGGCTTCCAGCCGATTGGCTCACTGGTCTAATATTTCTATTTCCTTGTCAATTGCAGGGTCAAATTGACTGGCACGCCTACGAACCACAAATTTAGGATCTGCACTGGAGTTAAGCAAATCTCCTAGGCCTTCGTGTGTCTAGTGCATCGAACCAGATCATCAGCTCATTCTCAACGCTGCTGGTGATTTTTGGTGTCAACACTTGGCAACACCAATAACGACAACTGGCGGTGTCACCAGTATGACCGCTGGCCCAACCAAGATCTCCGAGAACGCCTACAACACGACCTTCACCACACCATCAACGCCTGGCACCATGAACGAGAAGAGGACGAGCGCCGCCGACTGGAGGACGAAAACGAGCGCTTCGGTCTCCATCACGAGCGATTTAAGCCCATAGGAATTGAAAAGTGTGATGGCAAAACAAATCCTGAGTCCTAGCTCACCGTATATACCCTGGCAGTTCGAGCTGCCGGGGGTGACCACAAAGCCATGGCTAACTACCTCCCAGTCGCGCTAGCCGACTCGGCGAGGACATGGCTGATAGGGCTCCTGAGGCGGTCGATCGGTTCTTGGGGAGAACTCAGGGAGCGGTTCATCGCCAATTTTCAGGGAACCTACGAGAGGCCATCTTCTGAGCATGATTTGTATCAAATACACCAGAAGAAGAATGAGTCTCTATGTGATTTTATCAAGAGATTCTCCAAGAAGCGCAACAAGATCCTAATGATTAGAGACGAGGCCGTCATCGCCACCTTCCGCAAGGGAGTAAAGGACGCCCCGTTCATCGTGAAATTCACTCGGAAGCCACCATCCTCTGTCCAGGCTCTTTTCGACATGGCGAACAAGTATGCCGACTCGGCTGAAGTGGTCGCAGAGGCCCTCGACGAGAAGGAGTCCCGACAGAAAGAACAAAAGGCGAAAGCTAACGAGCCATCTCAAAACAAGACCGGCGGCCGCAAGCGGAAGTCGAACAACGAGGTGGGCAACATGGAGCGTACTCAGTCATGGCCCTAGCAGAATAACGACTACCAGAAAGTTATGAGTGGGCCATGCCCCTTCCACCCCAAGGGCAAGCACGCGGCCAAAGACTGCTACATGCTTAATAAGTTTGCCTCCGAGCAGGTTTCATCGTCTGGCGCCGACAAGGACAAGGACAAGCTAGACACAGGCCCAGTCGACGATTTTCAAGATCCTCAGGCCAAGCTCAATCACATCTTCGGAGGGCCGCTCGCGTACAAGTCCAAGTGAAAACAGAAGCTATCTGCACGTGACGTTAACACAGTCTCTATGGCGGACACCCCCCAGTACTTGCGCTGGTCAGAGATGGCCATTACACTCAATCATGTAGATCACCCAGATCGGGTCTCGCACCTGGGACGCTATCCACTCGTCTTGGACCCGGTTGTTAAGAATATCAAGTTGAAGAAGGTGCTCATAGACAGAGGCAGCGCGCTCAACATCCTATTCGCCAAGACTCTGGACGAGATGAAGATTCCTCGTTCAAATCTGCGGCCGAGTACGGCGCCCTTCCACGGGATAATTCCCGGCCTCTCTTCAACACCACTAGGGCAGATTACTTTGCTGATAACCTCCGGCACGCGGGATAACTTCTGCACAGAAAACACCTACTTTGAGGTCACCGACTTCGAGACTGCGTACCATGCCATACACAGACGACCGGCACTCACCAGATTCATGGCTGTACTGCACTATACATATATGGTGCTCAAGATGCCAGGGCCAGCAGGAGTCCTCTCCCTACGCAGCGATGTCAAGCAAGCCTTCACCTGCGACAAGGAGAGTTGCGAATTGGCTCAATCACAAGAGGCGGCAGTCGGGCGCGACAACATTTGGCAAGCCGTCACAGCAGAAATCGAGCAAGATCCAGTTCCAGCCAAGAAAGCAGCGAAGTCGGGAATTTTAGCGGACTTGGACACAAAGAAGATCCCTCGGACCCTTCTGACCCCTCCAAGACCGCTCTAGTCGGGACCGGACTCGACCCTAAATAGGAAGACGCGCTCGTCACCTTCCTCCAAGCCAACAAGGATATCTTCACATGGAAACCGTCCGACATGCCAGGCATACCAAGGGAGGTGATCGAGCACGCCCTAAACGTGAAGACAGACTCCAAGCCAGTTAAACAACGGCTGCGCCACTTCGCTCAAGACTGAAAGGACGCTATCCGGGAGGAGATTACAAAGTTTCTCGCAGCCGGGTTCATCAAAGAGGTCTATCACCCGGATTGGCTGGCAAACCCATTTCTGGTCCGGAAGAAAAAGGTAAATGGCGTATGTGCGTCGACTACACCGATCTCAACAAGGCGTGCCCCAAGGACCCGTTTGGTTTACAGAGAATAGACCAGGTGGTGGACTCAACTATAGGGTGCGACCTTCTCAGCTTTCTCGACTGTTACTCGGCATACCATCAAATCAGCTTGAAAGAGGAGGATTGTCTCAAGACATCTTTTATCACGCCGTTTGGAGCATACTGCTACATCACCATGCCGTTCGGTCTACACACTCAGATCGGGCGCAACGTGGAAGCCTATGTCGACGACGAGGTGATCAAGACTAAGTCCAACAAAGACCTCATCGCTGACCTGGAAGAAACCTTCCTCAATCTTTGAAGATTCAAGATGAAGTTGAACCTGGAAAAATACGCCTTCGGTGTGCCATCCGGCAAGCTACTCGGCTTCATCGTCTCGCATCACGGCATCAAGGCCAACCCGGAAAGTCAACGCAATAATGAACATGGCTTCCCTGACTAACCAGAAGGACGTCCAAAAGCTGACAGGCTGCATGGTGGCACTCAGCCGGTTTATTTCCCGACTGGGCGAACGGGGTATGCCCTTTTTCAAATTGTTGAAGAAAGCCGACGACTTCCAGTGGACTCCTGAAGCCCAGCAAGCCTTCGAAGACTTCAAGATATTTCTCACATCACCCCTCGTGTTGGCGTCACCCATGCCCCAAGAACCGCTAATGCTATATCTGGCGGCAACTACTCAGGTAGTCAGTACGGTGCTGGTGGTTGAGTGATCCGAATCGGGTCACATCCAAAAAATACAACGGCCGGTTTACTTTGTCAGCGAGGTCCTTGCCGACTAAAAAATGAGATATCCGCAGGTCCAAAAGCTACTTTACGGCCTACTCATCACTGTCCGGAAGCTAGTGCATTATTTTCAAGCACATCAAGTCGTGGTGGTCACATCGTTTCCACTTGAGGACGTCCTACACAACCATGAGGCCACCGGCTGAATCGCTAAATGGGTGCTCGAGTTGATGGCGTTCGACATCACCTTTTAGCCACGGACAGCAATCAAATCACAAGCTCTAGCCGACTTCGTGGCCGAGTGGATAGAAGTCCACCTACCTACATCAACAGAAAAGCTAGAGTACAGGACAATGCACTTTGACGGTTCTCTACGGATCGGCGGTGCCAGGGCTGGCGTCGTACTGACATCCCCCATCGGCAAAAAACTCAAGTATGATCTACAAATCCACTTCCTAGCTTCCCAGAACGTCACCGAGTACGAGGCACTTATCCACGGGCTCCGCATCGCTATATCACTCGGCATACATCGACTGGTTGTGCGCGGGGACTCCCAGCTCGTGGTAAATCAAGTAATGAAAGACTGGACATGCCTCGACGATACCATGGTGGCATACTGTCAGGAGGTCCACAAGATGGAGAACAAGTTCGATGGGCTGGAGATCACACATGTCCTACGACAATACAATGATGCTGCAGACGAGCTGGCAAATATGGGATCCAAGCGAGAAGCGGTCCCGACTGGAATCTTTGTCGAGCAACTCATGGAGCCATCAGTCAAGAAGAAACCAACGCCGGAGTAGTCGGGAGGCGAACCTACCCGGCTACAGATGAGGCGCTGCACATATGTCAAGACTGGCGGACTCCTGTTCTCAAATTCTTCCTGGAGATGAACTCCTAGAAGATCGCAGTCAGGTCGAGCAAGCCAAACGTCTAAGCAAGAGCTTCCTGCTAGTTGGAGAAGACCTATACCGAAGAAGCGCATCCGGTGTCCTCATGTGCTGCATCACCACCGAGGAGGGCAAGCAGATTTTGTAGTCAATTCACTCGGGCATATGTGGCAAACACACCACATCCAAGACGTTAGTCGGAAAGGCTTACCAGCAGGGATTTTTCTGGCCAACAGTAGTAACAGACGCTAAGGACATTGTTCGCAGATGCGAAGGCTGCTAGTTCTACACACGACAAACCAATCTCCCAGTCCAAGAACTCCAAACAATCCCTATCTCCTGGCCATTCGTAGTATGGGGGCTTGACATGGTCGGGCCTTTCAAGAAAGCGCCAGGAGGGTTCACACATCTATTCGTCGCAGTTGACAAGTTCACCAAGTGGATTGAGGCTAAACCCGTTGCAACAATAACAGCGGCACGAGCAAAGGACTTCATCATGAGTATACTATATCGATTCGGGGTTCCTAACCGCATCATCACCGACAACGGTACTCAGTTCACGGGCGGCGTATTCCAAGACTTCTGTGAAAATTTCGGCATCAAGATCTGCTACGCATCTGTGGCACACCTACGGAGCAACGGTCAGGTTGAATGAGCCAACGGCTTGGTCTTACAAGGTATCAAGGCCAGGATATTCGACTGACTACAACCATATGCGGGCTGGTGGGTACATGAACTCCCATCTGTTCTCTAGTCTCTCAGAACCACGGTTAGTCAGGCAATAGGGCAATCCCCTTTCTTCCTGGTCTACGGTGCTGAGGCTATGCTACCTACCGAGTTACAGTTCGGCTCTCCGCGAATTCGGGCCTACTCAGAAGACATCTCTAATAATACCCGATTTGTCGAATTAGATCAGTTGGAAGAAGCAAGGGACATCGCAACAATCCAGTTGGCAAGGTATCTACAAAACCTACGTCGCTACCACAATCGCAATGTCCGTGGCCGCGCCTTTTTGGTCGGGGATCTCATCTTGAGGAAAATACAAACCACCAAAGACAGGCACAAATTATCCCCAATTTGGGAAGGGCCGTTCATTATAGCCGAGGTCACGTGGCCAGGCGCCTACTGGCTGAAGACAGAAGACGGTGCCCTTATCAGCAACTCATGGAATATAGAACAGCTACGTCCTTTCTATACCTAAGTTTTAACATTTTTCTATGTGTACAGTTCTCGACTCACTACGCCGCTTGTCCCAACCGAGTAGTGAGTCGGGGGCTGCATGTATCATATGTGCTTTGTCAATAATATACGAGCCTACGTTACTTAAGTTATGAAGTTTTACTACGACTTTATTACGTTTGCCTGAGTACAGCTTTCTGGTGAACGATTTTTACTAAGTTCCTATAGACTAACTCGGCGTAGACCATATAGTCGGCTAAATCTAATGACAACTGAGTAACAACTTAGGGCTTCCCGGCATTGCACATATATTTACACATGTACTTACAAAAGTTTCTGCATACCGACTACAGAATATATTGCTCTTACAGACCCAGGTCTCGGGTGATTATCTCCACAGTCGGCCTTGCCCCGGCTATCAGCTCCAGAGCCTCCTCAGGCATCGTCTCCTCGGCGAACCCCTCCCCGATGGCTTCAATGTCTGCCCTTGGGTAGATGGATTTGGTTATCGCCAGGGTCTGGGCCACGCCGGCAATAACATGCTCATCCGAGTACCTCTTCAGGGCACTCGGTGCATCTTCAAGGCGTGCCTCTACCTGGGGGATCCTGGTGTAGCTGGTTCCCACGGGGCAAGGATCTATAAGGTCAAGGAGCCCTTTCACCGACTCGACGAGGGCCTCCCGTGACCACCGGACAAGTCTTATCTCCTCTCTGTAAGCCTCAAATTGGGCCTGGGAATTGACTCTTGCAGCTACCCAGGTTCACCGACGAGTAAACTGGTTAGGCAAAACGGCAGACGGAGCAATAAATGGATTGGTTAGAGTCAGCTGTCAGGGGGAGGCTTGCTTTGTATAGTCGGCCTCCCCACTTGGCTGCGCGGCCTTCTCTAGTTCGGGTTTTTTGTCTTCGAGCTTGGCAGCGGCCTTCTTCAGATCGGCCTTTTCTTGCTCGAGCTCGGCATTGCCTTTGTCAGATTTGGCCTCGCTTCTTTCAAGCTCGGCCCTAGCTCTCTCGGCCTTCTCTAGCCGGACTTTTTCCTCTGTTCAGGCCTCTAACTCGGCTTCGAGGGCTGCACATCAAAACAGTCAAGTACTTAGCATGGCAGTCAGGACCCAACTGGGCAGTCAGGAGACAACATAGCTGGAGGGATCACAACAAGGGCTTGGTCAGGAAGGTCTATGCGGGGAACTTACCTCTGATCTTCTTGGCTTGGTCCCACTTTTCGGTCTTGATCTGAGCAACGGCATCCCTCAGCCAAGTCTCCCGCCCCTCCAACGTGGTCTTTAGCTCCCAAAGCTAGTCCAATTCTTGGAGGTGAGGGGCAACCTCGGTCAGGACCTCGTTCATTTTTTCGGCGCGGTCGACGAGTTTCTGAGAAAAGCAAGTCAGAGCAAAGTCAGTTGTCAGGAAGCTACACAAGGAAGACTATCAAAACCCCAGCACGACGAAGACGACACCTGAATCCCCTAGGAGGCAGTGATTGTGGCCTGGAGCAAGCCCTCAAAATCCTTTTTTCCGCCACGGTCTCGTCGTGTTTATACCTTTTCACGGTTCCGTTGGGCGCCGTCCAGTGGAATGTCCTGGCAAACTTACGCGGTGGCGCTTCAATCTTGGGGAGGTTCGGCACTTGAGGCGGCGGCCACGATGATGACGACAAGACCGACCATGATGGTGACAGAGTCCTGGTCCCACCTCGGCGGCCCCTGCGGCCTTCGGGGGTTGACTCGGGAGCTCCGGCAAGGGCTTCAACAGTAGGCGTTGGCTCAAGGATTGGGTCAGCAGCTTCGGCAACCGCCCCTTGGACGGACGGCGCCCCCCCGGACGGCGAGTCGGGCCACCCGGTCTCTGTGACTGGGATGGCCTCCATAGCTTCGCAGGCCTATTGCTCGCCGGCGCGGCATCGGCTGGGGCAAGGCTCAACGATCAGCAGCAGCCAGTGCGCGTCTCCTTACCGAGATCGGATATTGGCAGCATTTCCATCGCACTAACAACAAGTCAGACATTCAAACACTGCTCTACCATCGCCGCGGGACAAGAATTCAAAAAGAAACAGAGCAGCTCACCTCTTGGAGCCTAAGTTTCCACCAGGTGATCTAGGCCCTAGTGGCGCACTGCGACCACGCCATCGCTCTCGAGCCAGTCGGTGTGGCAGTCGGTGGTGGGCGTTCTTCCTCCGGTCAGCTGCATTTCTACGGTATGGCCGCCCTCGGCCGCCCGCTCTGTGGGAAACTCACGCAGGCATTGCCTGTACAAGCGTACTCGGTGGACCCCCCGACCCCCACCCCCTCCACCCGAACAGGCTTGACTGTGTTGAGACTCCGTGCGCCTGGCTCCCCCCACCGTCTGGGATTGATGGCCCTGGGTGTCCCGCGCGCGGCTCGTGTCCTTACATCCTCAGGCTGTCTTTGCCCACGGACCTCGGCCGTACGGGCCTTCTTCTTCCCACATACGTATGAAGTCTTTTCGCCCAC
>RYFJ01002617.1:0-142564 GCA_003991445.1 Oryza meyeriana var. granulata
TCTTGAGCTAGCCGAGATCGGGGGGCTAAGGAAAAAAGGAGGTCGTTGTGGAGGCCATGGCCCCGGGTACCTCATCACAATCATATGGGCCACTCGGATAGAGATGGCCTAAGCCTTTAATTGGAGATATAATAGAGCCCGACAGGATTTTGCCTTGTACGATAAGGAAATAACAGTCCTAGGTCGGGTTAGGTCGTATATATTCTAAGAAGAGATCCTTGGTTGTTATTATCGGCTGGACTCCTACCTTGTACCTCTGTCCCAGTATATAAGGGGAAGGTAGGGCGCCCCCTGAGGGCAGAACAACACACATCCTCAAAGGAATACATCACAACTGGACGTAGAATATTACCTCACATCGAGGGCCTGAACCAGTATAAAACCTCCTTGTGTTCCTTTGCAATCCATCAAGTTTCGATCCAACGAGTAGCCCTATATTCATATTGCCGGTGTAAAACATCGACAGCTGGCGTGCTAGGTAGGGGCTTCGGCGAGATCTACATCTATAAGCTCGATGGATCTAGCAACGGACTGTCGACGGCAGCAAATTTCCCCCAGAGATACAATCTCATTCGGAAGCCTCGAACTTTGTTTGCCGACATGTTCGCAATCTCACTTTGGCCGACGCAGACCTGATCCAACCGGCTGAGAACCGCCGACTCCGTGCCAGGTTGGCCCACAAAGACGCTGCACCACCCTTGCAATTGTTGCGACGATCTACCACCTGCTCGGGTCTCGGGACAACTCTCTCCTTCAGCGTCCGACTCAGCGATCGGCCTCGAGCCGGCCTGGGTCGGACTAGGAAGGGGAGAGATCGTCAGTCTCCCATGCAGACTCGGTAGCGCCGTGGATCTACATCCCACACGGCAGACCTGATCCCCTACGCTTCAGTTTGGACATGGCCCAGAGCCATTCCAGATTGGATCTAGGGAGGTCGGAATCGTCCTTGCTCCGATCAACTACTTGGATTCCGACTCCAAGTCGGACAACGGTTCGAACACCAGTTCGGACACCAGTCTGGCGATCTTCCTTCTGCCCCGCGAGATCTTCATGGCTTCAACCCCTCCACCGGAGGTGTGCCAACTACAAGAGGAGCAACAAGAGGAGGCACGTCGACTACGGCAACAGGAGGAAGCCGAATGTGAGGCTTGCAACGACGAGCTATGCAGGGCTGGACAAACCGCCCAGCAATAGATCCTTCAGACTTGAGTCAGCGACCATGACGTCTTTGTCACGTCGCAACAGAACATCATGGCCGCTGCAACCCTGCTGGACACACTCCAGCTTGGGCCTGATCATCAGGCCACCCCGACTATCGCCAAGATCAAAGCCATGATTACAGCTACCGCATGTCAGCAGCACCAGCTGTCGGGTGAAATACTTATACCAACCAACCGGTCAGATTCTCCAGCAGCAGTCTCGTCTGCGTCAGCATGACACTGGGCAGCTGGCTCTAGTTAGCCACACACGGAGTCACGCCAGACATCACTCGGCAACACAAACAACAACAATCGGTGGCACCCCTAGAACGATCGTCGGTTCAACCAAGACCTCCGAGTCCGTCTACAACGCGATCTCCGCCAAGACATTAATGCTCAGCGCCGTCAACACGAAGACGACGAGTGACGCCAACTGGAGGACGAGCACGAGCATTTCGGTCTTCACCACAAACGATTTAACCGTCGCGGTCGGAGCCGGAGCCCTCACGAAGATGAAGGTGTACCAGCTTCACCCAGGAGCTACAAGACATCGACTGGCCGTCGGGCTTCAAGCATACGGGATCGAAAAAATACGACGGGCAAAACCAACCCCGAGTCCTGGCTTACCGTCATATACTCTGGCAATTCCGAGCCGCCGAGGTGATCATAAAGCCATGGCTAACTACCTCCCGGTCGCCCTGGCTGACTCAGTGAGGACATGGCTAACAGGGCTCCCAAGGTGATTATTCAGCTCCTGGGGGGAACACTGGGAACGTGGCCTTTATAGCCAACTTCCAGGGAACTTATGAGAGCGCCATCTTTCGGAGCACGATCTCTATCAGTACACCAGAGGAAGAACGAGTCTCTCCGTGAGTTCATCAAAAGGTTCTCCGAGAAGCGCAATTCGATCCTGATGATCAAAGACGAGGTCGTCATCGCTCGCCTTCTGCAAGGGAGTCAAGGATGCCCCGTTCAATGGCACAAATCACTCGGAAGCACCAGCCACTGTCTTAGGGCCCCTCTTCGATATGGTGAATAAATACTGCCGACTTCGGCCGAAGCGGTCGCAGAGGCCCTTGATGAGAAGAAAGAGTCCCGATAGAAGGACCAAAAGGCCAAAGCCGACAATGAGCCATCACCGAACAAATCCGGCAGCCGCAAGAGGAAGTCAGACAATGAGGTGGCCAACATGGAGCGGACCCAGTCGTGACCCCCGAAGAATAACGAGTACCAGAAGGTTATGAATGGGCCTTGCCCCTTCCACCCCAAGGGAAAACAGGCGGCTAAGGATTGCTTCATGCTCAAGAAGTTTGCTTCCGAGCAGGCTTCATCATCTGGCACTGACAAGGACAAAGACAAGCTAGATTCGGGCCCGGCCGATGATTTTCAAAGATCCCTAGGCCAAGCTCAACTACATCTTCGGAGGGCCATCTGCGTATGAGTCCAAGAGAAAGCAGAAGCTTATGGCACGCGACGTTAACGCGGTCTCTACAGCAGATGCCCCCCAGTATTTGTGCTGGTCAGAGATGTCCATCACATTCAACCGCGCAGATCATCCAGATCGGGTTTCACACCCAGGACGCTACCCACTCATCCTGGACCTGGTCGTCAAAAACATCAAGCTGAAGAAGGTCCTCATTGACGAAGGCACATTCTGTTCGCCAAGACTCTAGACGAGATGAAGATTCCTCGTTCAGAACTGCGGCCGAGTACGGCGCCCTTCCACGGGATAATTCCCGGCCTATCTTCAACTCCCCTCGGATAGATAACCTTGCCGGTCACCTTTGGCATGCGGGATAATTTCCGCACAGAAAACATCTGCTTCAAGGTTGCCGACTTCTAGACCGCATACCACGCGATACTTGGACGACCGGCGCTCGCCAAATTCATGGTGATACCGCACTATACCTACATGGTACTCAAGATGCCCGGGCTAGCTGGAGTTCTCTCCCTCTGCAGCGATGTCAAGCAAGCCTTCACCTGCGACAAGGAGAGCTGTGAGTTGGCTCAATCGCAAGAGGCGGCAGTCGGACACAACAGCATTCGGCAAGCCATCACAACTAAAGTCAAGGATGACCAAGTTTCGGCGAAACAAGCAGCAAAGTTGGGAATTTCAGCGAACTCTAACACGAACCCAACTTCAGCGGACTCTAACACGAAGAAGATCCCCCTAGACCCTTCTGACCCCTCCAATACTGCTCTAGTCGGGACCAGACTCGACCCCAAATAGGAAGACGCGCTCGTCACCTTCCTTCAAGCCAACAAAGATATCTTCACATGGAAACCATCCGACATGCCGGGCGTACCAAGGGAGGTGATCGAGCACGCCCTCAATGTCAAGATAGACGCAAAGCCAGTCAAGCAATGGCTACAGCACTTTGCATAGGACCAAAAAGATGCTATTCGGGAGGAGATCACCAAGCTCCTCGCAGCCGAGTTCATCAAAGAGGTCTACCACCCAGACTGGCTAGCAAACCCAGTCTTGGTTAGGAAGAAAAACAGTAAATGATGCATGTGTGTCGACTACACTGATCTAAGCAAGGCGTGCACCAAGGATCCGTTTGGTCTACCGAGAAAAGATCAGGTGGTGGATTCAACCGCGGGGTGCGAACTTCTCAGCTTTCTCGACTGTTACTCAGGATACCACCAAATTAGCCTGAAGGAGGAGGACTGCCTAAAGACGTCTTTCATCACGCCGTTTGGCACATACTGCTACATCACTATGCCGTTTGGTTTGAAAAACATTGGAGCAACATATCAACGAGTAATTCAGCGGTGTCTACACACTCAGATCGGGCGCAACGTGGAAGCCTACATCGATGACGTTGTGATCAAGACTAAGTCCAAAGAAGACCTCATCGCTGACCTAGAAGAAACCTTTCGAAATCTTCAAAGATTCAAGATGAAGTTGAACCCAGAAAAGTGCGCCTTTGGTGTGCCATCCGGCAAGCTACTCGGCTTCATCATATCGCATCGCAGCATCGAGGCCAACCCGGAGAAAGTCAATGCAATCATGAACATGGCACCCCCGACTAGTCAGAAGGACGTCTAGAAGCTGATAGGCTGCATGGTGGCACTTAGCCGATTTATTTCCCGACTAGGCGAACGGGACATGCCCTTTTTCAAGCTACTGAAGAAAGCAAACAATTTTCAATGGACTCCCGAAGCCCAGCAAGCCTTCAAAGACTTCAAGAAATTTCTCACACCACCACCCGTGTTGGCGTCATCTATGCCCCAAGAGCCATTAATGATATATCTGGAGGCAACCACTCAGGTAGTTAGCACGGTGTTGGTGGTCGAGCGATCCGAACCGGGTCACATACAGAAGATACAATGGCTAGTCTACTTTGTCAGCGAGGTCCTTGCCGACTCCAAGATAAGATATCCGCAGGTCCAAAAGCTGCTCTATGGCCTACTCATTACTGTTCGGAAGCTGGTGCACTATTTGCAATCGCATCAAGTCATGGTGGTCACATTGCATCCACTCGGGGATGTACTGCATAACCGTTAGGCCACCGGCCGAATCGCTAAATAGGCGCTCGAGTTGATGGCGTTCGACATCACCTTTCAGCCACGGACAGCAATCAAATCACAAGCTCTAGCCGACTTCGTGGTCGAGTGGACAGAAGTTCAGATGCCTACATCAACAGCGAAGCTAGAGTACTGGACAATGTATTTCGACGGTTCTCTAAGGATTGGCGGCGCTAGGGCTGGCGTCGTACTGACATCCCCCATCGGTGAAAAACTCAAGTATGTTCTCCAGATCCACTTCCCGGCTTCCCACAACATCGTCGAGTATGAGGCACTCATCCACAGGCTCCGCATTGCTATATCACTCAGCATCCGTCGACTGGTTGTGTGTGGAGATTCCCAACTCATGGTCAACCAAGTCATGAAAGACTGGACATGTCTCGACGATAACATGGCGGCATACTGTCAGGAGGTTCGAAAGCTGGAAAACAAGTTCGACAGAATGGAGATAACACATATCCTATGACAATACAATGATGCTACAGACGTATTGGCAAACATGGGATCCAAACAAGACATGGTCCTGACTGGGATCTTTGTCGAGCAACTCATGGAGCTGTAAGTCAAGAAAAAACCAGTACCAGAGCAGTCGGGAGGCGAACCTACCCCGGCAACAGATGAAGTACTGATCATATCCAATGATTGGCGGATTCCTATTCTCAAATTCCTCCTGGACAATGAACTCCTAGAAGATCGCAGCAAAGTCGAACAAATCAAACGTCGAAGCAAAAGTTTCCTAGTAGTTGGAGAAGACCTGTACCGAAGAAGTGCATCCGGTGTCCTCATGCATTGTGTCACAACCGAGGAGGGCAAGCAAACTCTGCAATCGATCCACTCGGGCATATGTGGCAACCACGCCGCATCCAAGACGTTAGTCGGAAAGGCTTACAGGCAGGGATTTTTTTGGCCAACAACAGTAACAGACGCTAAAGAGATTGTTCGCACATGCGAGGGTTGTCAGTTCTATGCAAGACAAATAAATGTCCCAGCCCAAGAACTCCAAACAATCCCAATCTCTTGGCCCTTTGCAGTATGGGGGCTTGACATGGTCGGGCCTTTTAAGAAAGCGCTAGGAGGGTTCACACACTTGTTCATCGCAGTGAATAAATTCACGAAGTGGATTGAGGTAAAACTTGTTGCTACCATAACAGCGGCACGAACAAAGGACTTCATCATGAGTATATTATACCGATTCGGGGTTCCTAACCGCATCATAACGGGCAACGGTACTCAGTTCACAGGTGGCGTCTTTCAAGATTTCTGTAATGAATTCAGCATCAAGATCTGTTACGCTTCTGTGGCACATCCACGGAGCAATGGGCAGGTTGAGCGTGTCAATGGCTTGGTCTTACAAGGCATCAAGACAAGGATATTCGACCGACAACAACCATACGCGGGCCGGTGGGTACAAGAACTCCCATCCGTTCTCTGGTCTCCTAGAACCACGGTTAGTCGGGCAACAGGGCAATCCCCTTTCTTTCTAGTCTATGGTGCCGAGGCCGTGCTACCAACTGATTTAGAGTTCGGCTCTCCACGAGTTCAGGCTTACTTAGAAGACACATCCAACAACACCTGATTGGTCGAGCTAGATCAGTTGGAAGAAGCGAGGGACATCACAATAATCCAGTCGGCAAGGTATCTGTCGATGTTTTACACAGGCAATATAACTATAGGGCTACTCGGCAAGGGGAAACTCGGTGGACTGCAAAGGAACACAAGGAGATTTTATACTGGTTCAGGCCCTCGATGTGAGGTAATACCCTACGTCCAGTTGTGGTGGTATTCCTTTGAGGATGTATGTCGATCAATGATCTTCTGTGTTGTTCTTCGCCCTCAATGGGCGCCTTGCCTCCCCTTATATACTGGGGGGAAAGGGTACAAGGTAGGAATCCCAGCCGGATACGGCTAAGGGATTTCCCTCTTAGAGATACATCTTACCAGGCTAAGATTGTATATTCCTTTTTCTACAAGGCAAAATCTACCGGGTGCTACTATATCTCTAACTACAAGACTCGGCCCATCCTCTATCCGAGTGGCCCATATGCTTGTGATGAGGTACCCGGGGCCCATGGCCTCCACAGTAGCCCCTGAGACCTTCATAGTTGAGTCACAGCTAATGCCGAGTGCTCGTCCTCCACGGTGAAGATTGCCCGAGTGCATTGCTCCTGAGTACTCCTTGTCCGAGTGCTTCTTCTTCCCGAGTCCTGCTTCATGTCAGCTGGCAACGAGGCTATGAAGGGCTTCATGTTGGTGTATGAATAGTGTGCACCGAATAGGTGCACCTATTAGGTGTAGCCCCCGACTTTGTGCTTAATTGTGAAGACAATTAAACATAAAGTCAAAGATCTTTAACCTTGTAGTCTTTCCCGAGTAGTATACTACTAGTATATGAGACTCTTCGGTATCATGTCAACCGGAATATGATTTATGTCTTGCCAAGTATCATGCCACTCGTATATAGGACTCTTCAGCTTTTATGTCAGCTGGAAATGGGATTTATAATCTTTCCCGAGTGGTGTCCCACTCGGAAGTTAGACTCCTCAGCGTCATGTCGGCTTGAATAATGTTGCTATGGCAACTATTGGCCAAGGATGTAGGCCGAGTACCACTTTATGAAAATAAATCCATTACGTGGTCAGGTGTACTCAAGAAAGATACCTGCATCCCCAATTTTAATGAAGACCAGCTTGTGATCCTTATAAGGATATATCCTCGATACCTGGTGGATAAGACAGATACCCAAACACATGTGTTTAGCAATTAGGCCTTTATGAAGCATATCTGTTTACCTCATCGGTTCCTGTTGATAACACCAGCGCCGCGATTTTAACTCGGCTTGCGAGCGGCCTATAACGAGCGTGCTACTGTAGAAACTCATATCTTCGGTGGCCTAGTACCGACTGTGTAAACCCAAGCCCATTAGTCGGAATCGGCTCTATAAAGGCTGAGGGAGAGAGAAAAAAATTCCTTCATCTTCCCCAAAACGACCAATCGTTTCATCTTCCGACTCCGCGCCAAAATTTCGCCTCCCGCTTTGCTAGGGTTCACTGTTGCTTGCTGTTCCCCACTAGAACTCGGGCGATTCTGATCCTTCTTGTCAATTCCAAGCCCCCAATCGTATTTCCCCCAAATTTCTCCGCCCCAACCATGCCGAGGGCCTTGAACCTTGTGGGTGCATCGGAGAATGCCTGGCCGACTTCGGATTGCGGCTCGGTGAAGCTGAAGCTCCTGGAGAGTCAATTGAAGCTGCAAGGCTAGGGCGTTATCCGCTGGCGTCCGGCCAAGGGTGAGTCAGTTCCAAACCCCCAATCCAGCGAAACTGTCGTCTTTGCCTCTTTTTTCGACCAGGGTTTGTTTCTTCCCTCTTCTGCGTTCTTCCGCTGTCTCCTTGGCTTCTACGGGTTGGAGTTGGTGAATCGGAATCCCAACTCAATCCTGCAAATCTCCATATTCGTGACTCTTTGCGAGTTCTTCTTGGGTGTGGAACCCCACCTCGACTTCTTCAGACATTTGTTCCATGTTAAGCCCCAGCCCTCCAAGAATAATGTTCAGGTAATTGGGGGGGCTGGTCTTCAGTTGAGAGGCGAGAGGAAGAAAACATATATCGATCTTCCCTTGAAATCCTCCTTGAAAGGTTGGCATAAGGAGTGGTTCTACTGTTCTAATCTGGAACCCTCCCTGCCTCCGTTCACCGGCTTGCCACCAGTGGTCTCATCCAATTGGTCTTCAGATCCAACCTTCGAAGAGATGAGCCAAGTGCATCAGTTGCTGGAGAAACTGGCGAAATTCAAGTGAGCCGGCTTAACCGGGCCCTAGGTGGCTAGGCATTTTCTGAACCGGCGCGTGCAGCCGCTGAAGCTGAGGAGCGCATTTGGCTGGGATTACCAAGGGAAACATGACCCTGACCGAGAAAGCCATGAGTCGACTGACCAGCAGAAGGTAACTGAAACCTTGTTCGGTTATTTCTCCAGCGGGGTAATCGAGACCGAGGACGCAAAACGCACCATCGCAGCTTATAACCATAGTCGGCCCCACCCCGAGGTAACCTTCGTCCTTCTTCTATGATGAATGCCTGTGAACATGTGTCCGCAATTGCCCAGCATTGTTTGATGTATGTTGTTAAACTATCTCTAGTGGTGAGAGGAGTTTGATGATGACTCCCGCCCGTTGTCGGCCACCAAGTCGAAGAAGAGGCCAAGAAGCCCTCCCACTGCCCAACCCGACTTCAAGAGAGCGGGAAAAAGGCCTGTTATAGACCAGGGCAAGAGGGTTGTGACGCCGAGTGCTGCGGTCGGGAGTCTGAGACTAAAGGACACTAGCGTCGCAGCACCCATGGCACCAAGCCCCAGGCCGGGGCCAGTACGGCTAAGCTCAACCTTGTCAAGCCCGGCAAGAATGCCGCTGAGTACGCGGTCAGAGCAAGCGCCGCCAAGTACCCGAGTGCCCAAGCCGGCCACACCGCAAACGAGGTCGACTCAGGCGACAACGCCGCTGCTGATTGCCATGCCAACTGGATCGACAGTGGGGCACAGCGCACCGCCAGGGCCTGGATCACCCCGGGGGAAGCTTAAGTTCTCCAAGAGGTAAGTTTCTCCGGATCTTCTGAAAATCTTGTCTGGCGTAGTGGTGCCGTGTTGATGTCTAACTTGTTACGCAGGAAGCGAGCTGATATCGATCTCAAGGACGCCACCCTGGCCACTCCTGTTGTAGAACCAGCCCCAGCCGAGCCAGCGCTAGTGAGCGCACCTGCTGAGCCGGCAACGATCCCTGTTGCAGGAACTAGGACGGTCCCGACTGCAGGGCCGCCAACGCCGGCTGACCAAGGTGTAGTCGTCAAAGCTGCTAATCCAGCCCCTGAGCCAAGCTCTGACGCCCCAGAGCAGGCCCCTGATGCTCCAGAGCCAGCCCCGACGCCCCAGAATCAGCCCCCGAGGCCGCTGAGGTGGGGGTCAGGACCCCGTCTCCGTCTTGGTCGTTGTCGTCGTCGTCGTCCTTGGAGACAAGCTCGCTACCACAATCGCAATCTGGGGTATTTGACCACTCTGACATGCAGCCCTTGAAGCCAAGCTGAAGGCCCGAACAGAAGGAGAATCTAGGCTAGAGGAGGCCAAAAAAGCCAGGGCCGACCTTGAAAAAGACAAGGCCGACCTGACAAGGCCAATGCTGAGCTCGAGCAAGAGAGGGCCGGTTTGAAGAAGGCCAACACCGAGCTCGAGAAGGAAAGAGTTGAACTGGAAAAAACCATCGCCAAGTAGGAGGCCGACTACAAAAGTAAGTATCCGTCCTGACTGTGATCTTAGCCAATCCTTTAGTTACTCTGTCTGTGGTTTTGCCTGATAAGTTTACTTGGTCGTGAACCTGGGTAGCCGCTAGAGCCAATGCCCAAATCCAGTTTCAGGCCTTCGCGGAGGAGATAAGAGTTGTCAAGGAGTCACGGGAGACCCTCAGCGAGTCCGTGAAAGGGCTCCTTGACATAATGGATCCTCGCGACGAGGGAACCAGCTCCAACACCATCTTTCAAGTTGAGGCGCGCCTTAAGGATGCACCGAGTGCCCTGAAGAGGTACTCAGATGAGCATGTTGTTGCTGGCGTGGTCCATACCCTGGCAATGACCAAATCCATCTACCCAAGGGCAGATATCGAAGCCATTGGGGAGGGGTTTGCTGAGGAGACGACGCCTGAGGAGGCGCTGAAGCTGATAGCCAAGGCGAGGCCGACTGCAGCGACAATCACCCGAGACCTAAGTCTGTGAGAGCAACATATCATGTAGTCGGTTATGTATAAACTTTTGTAAAAAAACATGTGTAAATATATGTGCCATGCCGCCAAACCCTGAATCGTTACTCAGTTGTCATTAGCTTTACCTGACTGTGTAGTCTACGCCGAGTTAGTCTATAGGAACTTAATAAAATCGTTCGCCGCAGAAAGCTGTACTCGGGCAGACATAGGAAAGTCGTAGTATAACTTCATAACTTAAGTAAGATGGGCTCTGTCGGAGGATGAAACCTCGACGGCGGGAAGTCGGGAGACCCCCCTTTTGAGATTCGGCCAGGGGAGTAGTTCTCAGGTGAAGCCGGCGTCAGGTGTAGAAGAAAGATAGGCGAAGAAGACGTAGAAGAGGCGAGGTTCGGACCGTCCGAACCGGGATCAGACCGTCCGAATCCCGGGGGCCCGAGTTGGAGGCAGAGAGGTCCGGACCGTCCGCTTCGGGTCCGGACCGTCCGAACCGTGGTAATCGCACGGGGCGTCCGGGAAGACGATCAACAGTTGCGCACAGAGGAGGCAAGAGGATTTATACAGGTTCGGGCCGCACGGAGGTGTAAAACCCTACTCCTGTGTGTATGCTATGTGGAGATGAATGTGGTTTGCTGTGTTACAAGGTGAGCCTAGCCTGCGGTCGGAGCCGGCGAAGAAGAGCAGTAGCTAGCGAGTCGGAAGACCGGGAAAGCTCCTCTCCAGTTCGGCCTTTTTGTTCCCGGTGGCTTGGATCCTCCTTTATAGAATCAGGGGAGTCCACAGTGCCAGTACATGGAGAGAGCGAGAGCTATACTACGTCTTGTCGCTTCGTACGCATGCCGCCGCCTGCCGCGCCCACGGCGCTGCGCCGGAGAGTTGTCTAGTCGCCGCCTGGCTCTGCTGCTGCGGGCGGCTGTGCAGAGCATGTCTGGTCATCTCGCCGCCTGGCTGCTGCAGGCGGCTGTCTGGTCAGTTTCTTGTCGGGCGATCTGATCATGGAGATGCTGTCGGGAGATAGGCGGGAGGCGCCCTGTCACTTCACCATCAATGCGAATATTTGGGGAGCTGGTCAACCGAGTTCTTCGGGTGGATCGGCCCCTGGAGCCATGGCGATCGGCACCTGAGGTCGAGTCGATCGGCCTCGGGCCCGGGCATCGGCATCCGGGACCGGGGGATCGGCGCCCGGAACCGAGGTATCGGTGCCCGGGCCCGGGAGCGCAACCGCTGGAAACGGTGCCCCGGGGACGAGCCCGGGGCCGATGGCGATGACGCCCCGGGGAACTGACGTGGCCGATGACCCACGCGTCCCCAGGGCACGTGGGACCCCCTGTCCCATTTCGTCGACAGGCTCATATATTATTGACACGGTACATATAATCCATGCAGCCCCCGACTCACCACTCGGTTGAAACAGGCGGCGTGGTGAGTCAGAGAAAAAACTGTGCACACGAAAATTGTAAAACTCAGATATAGAAAGGACGTAGCTGTTCTATATTCCATGAGTTGTTGATGAGGGCACCGTCTTCTATCTTCAGTCGGTAGGCGCCTGGCCGCGTAACCTCGGCTATAATGAACGGCCCTTCCCAGATTGGGGATAGTTTGTGCCTGTCTTTGGTGGTTTGTATTTTCCTCAAGACGAGATCTCCAACCAAAAAGGCACGGCCACAGACATTGCGATTGTGGTAGCGACACAGGCCTTGAAGATACCTTGCCGACTGGATTGTTGCGATATCCCTCGCTTCTTCCAACTGATCTAGTTCGACCAATCGGGTGTTGTTGGAAATATCTTCTGAGTAGGCTCGGACTCGCGGAGAGCCGAACGCTAATTCGGTTGGTAGCATAGCCTCGGCACCATAGACCAGGAAGAAAGGGGATTGCCCTGTTGCTCAACTAACCGTGGTTCTGAGAGACTAGAGAACAGATGGGAGTTCTTGTACCCACCGGCCCGTGTATGGTTGTAGTCGATCGAATATCCTAGCCTTGATACCTTGTAAGACCATACCATTGGCTCGTTCAACCTGCCCATTGCTCCGTGGGTGTGCCACAGACGCATAGCAGATCTTGATGCCGAAGTCATCACAGAAATCTTGAAACACGCCGCCCGTGAACTGAGTGTCGTTGTCAGTAATGATGCGGTTGGGGACTCCGAATCGGTAGAGTATACTCATAATGAAGTCCTTTGCTCGTGCTGCTGTTATGGTTGCAACGGGTTTGGCCTCAATCCACTTGGTGAATTTATCCACTATGACGAGCAAGTGTGTGAACCCTCCTGGCGCTTTCTTGAAAGGCCTGACCATGTCAAGCCCCCATACTGCAAAGGGCCAAGAGATTGGGATTGTTTGAAGTCCCTAGGCTGGGAGATTGGTTTGTCTTGCATAGAACTGGCAACCCTCGCATGTGCAAACGATGTCTTTGGCATCTGTTACTGCTGTTGGCCAGAGAAATCCCTACCGGTAAGCCTTGCCGACTAACGTCCTGGATGCGGCGTGGTTGCCACATATGCCTAAGTGGATGGAGTGCAGGATCTGCTTGCCCTCCTCGGTGGTGACGCAGCGCATGAGGACACCGGATGCACTTCTTCGGTACAGGTCTTCTCCGACGAGTAAGAAAGTCTTGCTTCGACGTTTAATTCGTTCAGCTTCACTACGATCTTCTAGGAGTTCATCATCCCGGAGGAATTTGAGAACAGGAGTCCGCCAATCTTGACATATGTGCAGCGCCTCGTCTGTTGCCGGGGTAGGTTCGCCTCCCGACTGCTCTGGCACCGGTTTCTTCTTGACTGACAGCTCCATGAGTTGCTCGACAAAGATTCTAGTCGGAACCGCTTCTCGCTTGGATCCCATCTTTGCCAGCTCATCTGCAGCGTCATTGTATTGTCGTAGGACATGTGTTATCTCCAGCCCGTCGAACTTATTCTCCATCTTGCAGACCTCCTGACAGTATGTCGCCATAGTGTCGTCGAGACACGTCCAGTCTTTCATTACTTGGTTGACCACAAGTTGAGAGTCCCCACACACAACCAGTCGATGAATGCCGAGTGAGATAGCAATGCGGAGCCCGTGGATAAGTGCCTCGTACTTGGCGACGTTGTGGGAAGCCGGGAAGTGGATTTGTACAACGTACTTGAGTTTTTCGCCGGTGGGGGACGTCAGTATGACTCCAGCCCCGGCGCCGCCGATCCGTAGAGAACCGTCGAAGTACATTGTCCAGTACTCTAGCTTCGCTGTTGATGCGGGCATGTGAACTTCTGTCCACTCGGCCACGAAGTCGGCTAAAGCCTGTGATTTAATTGCTATTCGAGGTTGAAAGGTGATGTCGAATGCCATCATCTCGAGCGCCCATTTAGCGATTCGGCCGGTGGCCTCGCGGTTATGCAGGATGTCCCCGAGTGGAAACGATGTGACCACCGTGACTTAATGTGCTTGGAAGTAGTGCACCAGCTTCCGGACAATGATAAGTAGGCCATAGAGCAGCTTCTGGACCTGCGGATATCTCGTCTTCGAGTCGGCAAGCACCTCGCTGACAAAGTAGACTAGCCATTGAATTTTCTGGATGTGACCCTGCTCGGATCGCTCAACCACCAACACCCTGCTGACTACCTGAGTAGTTGCCGCCAAATATAGCATTAGCGGTTCTTGGGGCATGGGTGACACCAACACGGGGGGTGATGTGAGAAATTGCTTGAAGTCTTTGAAGGCTTGCTGGGCTTTGGGAGTCCATTGGAAATTGTCTGCTTTCTTTAGTAGCTTGAAAAAGGGCATACCCCGTTCGCCCAGTCAGGAAATAAACCGGCTGAGTGCCGCCATGCAGCCTGTCAGCTTCTGGACGTCCTTCTGGTTAGTCGGGGGAGCCATATTCATTATTGCATTGACTTTCTCCGGGTTGGCCTCGATGCCGCCATGCGAGATGATGAAGTCGAGTAGCTTGCCGGATGGCACACCGAAGGCACACTTTTCCGGGTTCAACTTCATCTTGAACCTTCGAAGATTTTGGAAGATTTCTTCTAGGTCAGCGATAAGGTCTTCTTTTGACTTGGCCTTGATCACCATGTCGTCGACGTAGGCATCCACATTGCGCCCGATCTAAGTGTGTAGACACCGCTGGATTGCACGTTGATATGTTGCTCCGGCGTTTTTCAAACCGAACGGCATAGTGACGTAGCAATACGCACCAAACGGCGTGATGAAAGACGTCTTGAGGCAGTCCTCCTCCTTCAAGCTGATTTGATGGTATCCTGAGTAGCAGTCGAGAAAACTAAGAAGGTCGCACCCTGTCGTTGAGTCCACCACCTAGTCTATCCTTGGTAGACCAAATGGGTCCTTGGGACACGCCTTGTTGAGATCGGTGTAGTCGATGCACATGCGCCATTTACCATTTTTCTTCTGGACTAGAACTAGGTTTGCTAGCCAATCCGGGTGATAGACCTCTTTGATGAACCCGGCTGCGAGAAGCTTGGTTATCACCTCCTGAATAGCATCCTTACGGTCTTGGGCGAAGCAGCGCAGCCGTTGCTTGACTGGCTTGGTGTCTGTCTTCACGTTGAGGGCGTGCTCGATCACCTCCCTTGGTACGCCCGGCATGTCGGACAGTTTCCAGGCAAAGATATCCTTGTTAGCTTGGAGGAAGGTGACGAGTGCGTCTTCCTATTTGGGGTCGAGTCCGGTCCCGACTAGAGCAGTCTTGGAGGGGTCGGAAGGGTCCAGGGGGATTTTCTTCGTGTCAGAGTCCACTGAAATTCCCTACTTCGCTGCTTTTTTGGCTGAAACTGGGTCTTCCTTGACTTCAGTTGTGATGGCTTGCCGAATGCTGTTGCGCCCGACTGCCGCCTCTTGTGATTGAGCCAATTCGCAACTCTCCTTGTCGCAGGTGAAGGCTTGCTTGACGTCGCTGTGGAGGGAGAGGACTCCTGCTGGTCCTAGCATCTTAAGCACCATATATGTATAGTGCAGTACTGCCATGAATCTGGCGAGCACCGGTCGTCCAAGTATCGCGTGATACACAGTCTCGAAGTCAGCGACCTCGAAGCAGATGTTTTCTGTGCGGAAGTTATCCCGCGTGCTGAAGGTTACCGGCAAGGTGATCTGCTCGAGTGGTGTTGAAGACAGGCCAAGAATTATCCTGTGGAAAGGCACTGTACTCGGCCGTAGATCTGAACGAGGAATCTTCATCTCATCCAGGGTCTTAGTGAAGAGGATATTGAGCACGCTACCTCCGTCTATTAGAACCTTCTTCAATCTGATGTTCTTCACGACCGGGACCAGGACGAGTGGATAACGTCCTGGGTGTGAAACCCGATTTGGGTGATCTACGCGAGTAAATGTGATGGATGTCTCTGACCAGCGCAAGTATTGGGGGTGTCTGCTGTAGCGATTATGTTAACGTCGCGCGCTGTTAGCTTCTGCTTGCGCTTGGACTCGTATGCAGACGGCCCTCCGAAGATATGGTTTAACTCGGCCTAGGGATCATGGAAATCGTCGGCCGGGTCCTAATCTGGCTTGTCTTTACTCTTGTCGGCACCAGACATTGAAGCCTACTCAGAAGCAAATTTCTTGAGCATGAAGCAGTCTTTGGCCGCGTGCTTGCCCTTGGGGTGGAAGGGGCATGGCCCGTTCATGACCTTCTGGTAGTCGTTATTCCGTTGGGGCCACGACTGAGTACGCTCCATGTTGGCCACCTCATTGTCCGACTTCTGCTTGCGGTTGCCGAACTTGTTTTGGGATGGCTCGTTGTCGGCTTTCGCCTTTTGTTCTTTCTGTCAGGACTCCTTCTCGTCGAGGGCCTCTGCGACCGCTTCAGCCGAGTCGGCGTATTTGTTCACCATGTCGAAGAGAGCTCGGACAGAGGATGGTGGTTTTCGAGTGAACTTCACGATAAACAGGGCATCCTTTACTCCCTTGCAGAATGTGGCGATGACGGCCTCGTCTCTGATCATTGGGATCTTGTTGCGCTTCTCAGAGAATCTCTTGATAAAATCGCGTAGAGACTCGTTCTTCTTCTGGTGTAGTTGATATAAATCATGCTCTGAAGATGGCCTCTCGTAGGTCCCTTGAAAGTTAGCGATAAACCACTCCCTGAGTTCTCCCTAGGAACCGATCGACCGCCTCAGGAGCCCTGTTAGCCATGTCCTCGCCGAGTCGGCTAACGCCACCGGGAGGTAGTTAGCCATGGCTTTGTGGTCACCACCGGCAGCTCGGATTGCCAGGGTGTATACTGTGAGCCAGGACTCGGGGTTGGTTTTGCCGTCGTATTTCTTGATCCCTATAGGCTTGAAGCCCGACGGCTAGTCGACGTCCTGGAGCTCATGAGTGAAAGCCGGAACGCCTTCATCTTCGTGAGGGCTCCGGCTCTTGTTGCGGCGGTTATACCGCTCATGGTTGAGGCCGAAGCGTTCGTAGTCGTCCTCCTGTCGGCGATGCTCGTCTTCTTAGCGTTCATGGCGCCGAGCATTAATGGTGTGTCGAAGGTCACGTTGTAGCCGGACTTGGAGATCCTGGTTAGGCCGGCGGTCGTACTGGTGACGCCGCCGGTTGTTGTTGGTGTCGCCGAGTGATGTTTGGCGTGATTCCTCATGTGGCCGACTTGAGCTGGCCCGCCGACGCCGTGCTGATGTAGATGAGCCTGCTGCTGGAGAACCCGACCTGTTGGTTGGTATAATTGTGTTGCCCAACTGCTATTGCTGCTGATAGGCAGCAGCTGTGATCATCGCCTTAATCTTGGCGATAGTCGGAGTGGCCTTGTGATCGGGCTCGAGCTGGAGTGTGTCCAGCAGGGTTGTAGCGGCCACGATGTTCTGTTGTGGCGTGATGAAGACGTCGTGGTCGCCGACTTTGGTCTAGCGAATCTGTTGCTGGGCGGCTCGCCCAGCCTTGCGTAGCCCGTCGTTGCGAGCCTCGCGGTCAGCTTCCTCCTGTTGTCGTAGTCGGCGCGCCTCCTCCTACTGCTCTTCTTGTAGTTGTCATACCTCGGGTGGTGGTATTGAAGCCATGAAAATCTCGCGGGGCAGGAGAAAACTTGCCAAACTGGAGTCCGAACTAGCGTTCGAACTGTTGTCTGACTTGGAGTCGGAATCCGAGTAATTTATCAGAGTAAGAACAACTCCGACCTCCCTAGATCCAATCTGAAATGACTCTGAGCCGTGTCCAAACTGAACCGTGGGGGATCGGGTCTGCCGCATGAAGTGTAGATCTATGGCGTTGCCAAGCTCATATGGGAGATTGATGCTCTCCCCCCTTCCTAGCTCGACCCGGGCTGGCTCAAGGCCTAGCACGAGTCGGACGCCGAAAGAGAGAGTTGTCCCGAGGCTCGGCGAAGTGAAAGATTGCCGCAGTAGATCGATCAAGGTGACTACAGCGTCTTATGAGCCGACTGGCGTAGAGTCGGCTGGTTCCTTGGCCGGTTGGAGTGGATCTGCTTCGGCCAAGGTGAGGTTGCCGATCTAGTCGGCGATGAAGTCGAGGCTGCCAAAGGTTATCGTGTCTCCAGGGGAGAACTTGTTGCCATCGACTCTGGTTGCTAGATCCATCGAGCTTGTAGATGTGAAACTCGCCGGAGCCCCTACCTGGCGCGCCAACTGTCGATGTTTTACACCGGCAATATAACTATAGGGCTACTCGGCAAGGGGAAACTCGGTGGACTGCAAAGGAACACAAGGAGATTTTATACTAGTTCAGGCCCTCGATGTGAGGTAATACCCTACGTCCAGTTGTGGTGGTATTCCTTTAAGGATGTATGTCGATCAATGATCTTCTTTGTTATTCTTCGCCCTCAATGGGCGCCCTGCATCCCCTTATATACTGGGGGGCAGGGGTACAAGGTAGGAATCCCAGTCGGATACGGCCAAGGGATTTTCTTCTTAGAGATACATCTTACCTAGCTAAGATTGTATATTCCTTTTTATACAAGGCAAAATCTACCGGGTGCTACTATATCTCTAACTACAAGACTCGGCCCATCCTCTATCCGAGTGGCCCATATGCTTGTGATGAGGTACCCGGGGCCCATGGCCTCCACAGTATCTTCAAGGCCTGCGTCGTTATCACAGTCGCAATGTCCGTGGCCGCGCCTTTTTGGTTGGGATTCTCGTCTTGAGAAAAATACAAACCACCAAAGACAGGCATAAAACTATCCCCAATATGGGAAGGGCCGTTCATTATCGCAGAAGTTACACGGCCAGGCGCCTACCGACTGAAGACTGAAGGCGGTGCCCTCGTCAGCAACTCATGGAATATAGAATAGCTACGTCTTTTCTATACTTGAGTTTTATACTTTCCCATGCGTACAGTTTTCCTTTGACTCACTACGCCGCTTGTTCCAACCGAGTAGTGAGTCGGGGGCTACATGTATTATATGTGCTTCGTCAATAATATACGAGCTTGTTTTGCTTAAGTCATGAAGTTTTGCAATGACTTTGTTATGTTTGCCTAAGTACAGCTTTCTGCGGTGAACAATTTTATTAAGTTCCTATAGACTAACTCAGCGTAGACTATATAGTCGGGTAAAGCTAATGATAACTAAGTTAGAACTTAAAGCTTGGTGGCATTGCACACACATTTACAAATGTCCTTACAAAAATTTATAGACACCGACTGCATGATGGATTGTTCTTACATACCCAGGTCTTGGGTGATCACCTCTACAGTCGGCCTCGCCTAGGTTATCAACTCCAGTGCCTCCTCAGGTGTCATCTCCTCGGTGAATCCCTCTCTGTTGGCTTCAATATCTGCCCTGGGGTAGATTGACTTGGTCATCGCTAGGGTTTGGGCCACGCCGACGATAACACGCTCGTCCGAGTACCCCTTTAGGATACTCAGGGCTTCGTTAAGGTGCGCCTGCACCTGGGAGATCGTGTTGGAGCTGGTTCCCACATAGTGAGGGTCCATTACGTCAAGGAGCCCTTTCACAGACTCAGCAGGGATCTCCTGTGACTCCTTGATGACTTTTATCTCCTCTGCAAAAGCTTGAAACTGATTTGGGCATTGGCTCTAGCAGCTACCCAGGTTCATCAACAAGTAAACTTGTTAGGCAAAATTGCAGACAGAGTACCTAGGGGATTGTCAAGATCATGGTCAGAGCGGAGACTTACTTTCGTAGTCGGCCTCCCATTTGGCTTTGGCCTTCTCCAATTCAACCTTCTCTCTCTCGAGCTTGGCGTTGGCCTTCTCCAAGTTGGCCTTGTCCTTCTCGAGCTCAGCTTTGGCCTTCTCAGCCTCCTTCAGCTTGGATTCCCCCTCTGTTCAGGTCTTCACCTCAGCTTCGAGGGCTGCACATCAGAATAGTCAAGAACCCAAGATTGCAGTTAGGACACAACTGGGCAGTCGGGAAACAACAAAGTTGGAGAAATATGCACGGGATTTAGTCAGGAAGACAAATACGGAAGACTTACTTCCGATCTTCTTGGCCAGAGCCCAGTTCTCATCCCTGAGCTGGTCAATGGCTCCCCTTAGCCAAGTCTCCCTCTCCTGGCTCAACCGCTCCAATTCAGCCTTCAAGGTCTGTAGCTGGCCTAATTGCTAGAGTTGGGGGGCCAAGCTGGGTCAGGACCTGATTCATCTTCTCCGAGCGGTCGACAATCTTCTGCTCGGAGCAAAACAGAGCAAAGCAGAGTCAAGCGTCATGATACTCATACAAAGAAGACTGATAAGAACTCAGCAAGGCGGAAATCATACCTGGACCCCCCGGGACGCAGCGATTGCGGCGCGAAGCAAGACTTCACGTTCCTCCTCCGCTGCCACTTCACCGTGCTCATAACTCTTCGCAGTTCCATCAGGGGCTACCCAACAGAACGTCCTCGGGTATCTGCGGGGAGGAGCCTCAAGCCTGGGGAGGTCTAGCCCTTCTGAATACGATGATGACGACAAGGATGGCGACAGGGTCCTAGCGCCCAACTCGGCGGCTGCTAGGGCTTCAGTGATATGCTCAGGGGCTGGGGCGACAGCCTCGTTGTTAGTCCCTTGGTTGGCCGGTATCGGCGGCTCTGCAGTTGGGACGACCTTAGTTTCTGCAACTGAGACGGTGACCGGCTTAGCAGATATGCTCGCTGGCGTTGGTTCGGCTGGGGCCAACTCGACAACAGGAGCAGCCAGTGTGGTCTCCTTGAGATTAATATTGGCCCGTTTCCTGCGTGAAGAGCTAAGTACCAACACACCACAATGCTGAACAGGACTTTCGGAAGGCTCAAAGTCACATACCTCTTGGAAAATTTGAACCTCCACCCGGGGGCTCTTGATGCTAGCATTGGAGGACTGCCAGCTGTCGGGCTGGATGGCTCAGCGGTCGACGGTGGCGTTTCAGTCCTGGTTGGCCCAGCTCTTGGTGTGGCCGGCTAGGGCCCTAGGGTACTCAGCGGCGCCATCCTTGGGCTCGATGTTGCTGAGCCCGGCGGCACTTGACCCGACTTTGTACTCGGCGGCGCTCTTCTTGGGCTCGATGCTGCTGAGCCCGACTGCGCTGGTCCCGGTCTGGGACTCGGCGGCCTGGGAGCTGTGCTGGCGGTGTCTTTGATTTTCAGACTCCTAGTTGTGGCACTCGGCCTGATGATTTTCTTCTTGCCCTGGTCTTCAACAAGCTTCTTCCCCACTCTCTTGGAGTCGGGCTGGGCAGCAGAAGGACTTAACGGCCTCTTCTTCTTTGACTTTATGGCCGATAGAGTTTGGGAGTCGTCATCAAACTCCTCGCATGACTGCAAGCAGTTCAACAACACATGTTACACATTGCGGAGCAATCCTAGGCATACATCTACAAACATTCATCACAGATGGACAACAAGTTAACATCAGGGAGAGTTACCTTTGGATGCGGCCTCTTATGGCTGTAAGCCACCACAGACCGCTCTGTGTCTTTAGTTTTGACCACCCCGCTGGCGAAGTAATCTAGCAGGACGTCGGTCACCTTGTGCTTCTTCAACAGGTCGGGATACTCCCGGCTAGGATCACCTCTACCTTTGTAGTCCCAGCCAAAGTGGCACCTCAACTTCAGCGGCTTGAGGCGCCGAGTCAAGAAACGTCTGGCCACCCATGGACCAATCAGCCCAGCGCTCTTCAACTTGTCAATCTTGTCAATCAGTATATGAACTTGGCCCATTTCTTTAAAGTTGGGCACAGATGACCAGTTGGACACAACCACTGGGGGAAAACCCATAAAAGGGGGGAGACTTGGTTCAAGATCAAAACAGTAAAACCACTCCCTATGCCAGCCTTTGGGAGAAGACTTCAGGGGAATATTGATGTAAATCTTCTTCATCTCACCCCTGAGCTGAATACCGGCCCCCCAATCACCTGGACCTTGCTCTTGGAGGGCTAGGGGTTTGATGTGGAACAGATGTCTAAATAGATTCAAATGGGGTTCCACACCCAGGAAACACTCACACAGAGTCACAAAGATAGAAATTTGCAAGATTGAGTTGGGATTCAGATTCACCAACTCAAGTTCATAGAAAGCAAGAAGCTGGCAAAGAAATTCGGAAGATGGAAGAGAAAGACCCCTGTCGAAAAAAGAGGCGAAAACGACGGTCTCACCGGCTTGGGGCTCCGGAACCGATTCACCTTCAGCCAAACGCCAACTAATGACATCGCGGCTCTGTAGTTGCAATAATCTCTCTAGATGCTTCAGCTTAGTCAGCCCGGAATCCGAAGTCGGCCAGACCCCATCCGACGCATCCAAGAAATCTGAAGCCCTCGGCATGGTTAAGGGTGAGAAGATTTGGGGGAAAAGTTACTAGGGGCTTGGAATGGACGAAGAGGAGCGGGATCGCCCGAGTTCCAATGGCGAAGAGCTAGCAATGGCGAACCCTAGCGAAGCAGGAGGCAAAATTTTGGCACGGAAGCTGGAAGACGAAACGATTGAAGAATTGGAGAAGATGAGGGAATCTTTTATCTCTCTCCCCGCCTTTTATAACGCCGGTTCCGATTCGTGGGCTTGGGCTTACAAAGTCAGTACTGGGCCACCAAGATATGAGTTTCTATAGTAGCATGCTCAATGTGGGCCGCTCGCTGGCTGTGTTAAAATCACTGTGCTGGTGCTACCAACAGGAACCGATGAGGTAATCAGATATGCTTCCGAGTGGGACGCCACTCGGGAAAGACTATAAATACCTTTTCCAGCTGACATGAAGCTGAAGAGTCTCATATATGAGTGGCATGCTGCTCGGCAAAGACTATAAATTATTTCTGGTTGACATGATATCGAAGAATCTCATATACCAGTAGTATACTACTCGGGAAAGACTCCAAGGTTAAAGATCTTTGACTTTATGTTTAATTGTTTTCATAATTAAGCACAAAGTCGAGAGCTACACCTAATAGGTGCGCCTATTCGGCGCATACTATTCCTACTTCTACATGGAGCCCTTCATAGCCTTGCTGCCAGCTGACATGAAGCAGGACTCAGGAAGAAGAAGCACTCAGACAAAGAGTACTCAGGAGCAATGCACTTGGGCAATCTTCACCATGGAGGATGAGCACTCGGTATCAGCTGTGACTCAACTATGAAGGTCTCAGGGGATGCTGTGGAGGCCATGGGCCCCGGGTACCTCATCACAAGCATATGGGCCACTCGGATAGAGGATGGGCCTAGCCTTGTAATTAGAGATATAATAGAGCCCAGCAGATTTTGCCTTGTACGATAAGGAATATACAGTCTTAGTTGGGTAGGTTATATCTCTAAGAGGAGATCCCTTGGTTGTTATCCGCTGGACTTCTACCTTGTACCCCTATCCCCCAGTATATAAGGGGAGGCAGGGCGCCCCCTGAGGGCAGAACAACACACATCCTCAAAGGAATACATCACAACTGGACGTAGAATATTACCTCACATCGAGGGCCTGAACGAGTATAAAACCTCCTTGTGTTCCTTTGCAATCCATCGAGTTTCGAACCGACGAGTAGCCCTATATTCATATTGCCAGTGTAAAATATTGACAATCGTCAATCTCCCGTTCGGACTCGGCAACACCGTGGATAATCTTAACCAGCATCTGATGCGGTAGACCTGATCCCCTGGAGTTTAACTCGGATATGGCCCAGAGCTGCTCGAGATTGGATCTAGGGAGGTTAGAGTTGTCATTACCCCCCTCAACTATTCTGATTCTGACTCCCAGTCAGATAGCAGTTTGGCGATTTTCTCTCCGTCCCGCGAAGTCTTCATGATGTCCAAGGGCTCTGCTCCTACTCAGGAAGCACGCCAACTACGCGATCACAAGAGGAGGAGGCCCACCAACTGTGTGAACAACAGGAGGAAGATGCAAGACGCTTACAGGCCGAGCGCGACGCCCGCAATGACAATTTGCACAAGGCTAGGCAGACTGCTCAACAAGAAATCCTCCAAACCCGAATCGGCGACCACGACGTCTTCTAACTCCTCAACAGAACGTTGTGGCCGCTACCACCTTACTGGATACACTATAGTTTGGTCCTGATCACTAGGCCACCCCGATGATTGCAAGGATTAAAGCCATGATCACCGCTGCAGCATGCCAGCAGCGGCAATAGTCGAGAGATACACTTATACCGTCCCGTAGGACGGCTTCTGCTACGGCAGTCTCATCTACCTCAGCACGATGTCGAGCGGCTGGCTCCAGTCAGCAACATGCGAAGTTGCGCCATACATCACTTGGCAACCAAAACGACAAATGATGGTGGCAACACCAAGATGATCGTAGTGACAACTGTGATGTCCGAGGCCGACTACGACGCGATCTCAGGCAGGATATCAACGCCCAATGCCGCGAAAGCAAGGAAGACTAGCATCGCCGACTAGAAGACAAGAATGAGCACTTTGGCCTCGACCATAAGCGGTTTCATCGCCGAAGTTAGAGTTGGAGCCCTCACACAGATGAAGGAGTACCGGCATTCACCCACGAGCTGCAGCAAGTCGACTAGCCATCTGGCTTCAAGCCGACTGGAATTGAAAAGTACGATGGGAAGACCAACCATGAGTCCTGGCTCACAGTCTACACTCTGGCAATTCCTGCAGCTGGAGGAGATCACAAAGCCATGGCTAACTATCTCCCGGTCGCCTTAGCCGACTCGGCGAGGACATGGCTAACAGGACTTCCCAAGCGGTCAATCGGCTCTTGGGGAGAACTCCGAGAACGCTTCATCGTAAATTTCCAAGGGACATACGAAAGGCCGTCTTCGGAGTATGATTTATATCAATGCCATCAAAGGAAGAACGAGTATTTTCATGATTTTATCAAGAGGTTTTCTGAGAAAAGGAATTCAATCCCGAAGATCAAGGATGAGGTCGTCATCGCCGCCTTCCGCAAGGGAGTCAAGGACACCCTGTTCATCGCCAAGTTCACTCGGAAGCCTCCCTCTTATGTCAAAGCTCTGTTTGACATGGCAAACAAATACGCCGACTCAAGCGACGCAGTAGCTGAGGCCTTGGATGACAAAAGGGAGCACCGGCAGAAGGAGAAAAAAGACAACGACGAGGCAGCATAGATCAAGTCTAGCAACCGCAAGCTGTGGGTGCCATGGGCCCCGGGTACCTCATGACAAGCATATGGGCCACTCGGATAGAGGATGGGCCTAGCCTTGTAATTAGAGATATAACTAGATTCGGCAGACTTCGCCTTGTATAGGAAGGAATATACAGTCCTAGTCGGGTGCGTTATATCTCTAAGGGGAGATCTCCTAGTCGTAATCCGATGGGGACTCCTACCTTGTAACCCTGTCCCCCAGTATATAAGGGGAGGCAGGGCGCCTCATGAGGGCAGAAGAGCACTCATAAGCTCAAAGGTGCACACAAGTTCATCAGAACCACCACTGTATATCCTCAAAGGAATACATATAAACTGGACGTAGGGTATTACCTCACATTGAGGGCCTGAACCAATATAAAATCTCTCTGTGTTCCTTTGCAATCCACCGAGTTTACATCCGCCGACTAGCCCCATATATTTATTGCCGGTGTAAAACATCGACAGTTGGCACGCCAGGTAGGGGCTACGGCGCGATCTACGTCTACAAGCTCGATGGATCCAGCAACCGGAGTCGACGGCGGCAAATTCTCTCCCGGAGATACAATCTCATTCGGAAGCCTCGACTTCGTCGTCGACATGTTCGGCAATCTTACCTTGGCTGACACGGACCCGATCCAACCGGCCGAGGAACCAGCCGACTCCGCGCCAGTCGGCCTACACGATGCTGCAGCAATCTCTCACGACATGCTGCGGCGATCTCCCATACGCCCAAGTCCAGGGACAACTCTTTGTTTCGGTGTTTGACTCGGACTCGGTTTTGAGCCGGCCGAGATCGGGCCAAAAAAGGAAGAGATCGTCAATTTCCCGTTCGGACTCGGCGACGCCGCGGATATCTACAATCTACATCCGACGCGGCAAACCCGATCCTCTGGAGTTCGACTCGGATACGGCCCCGAGCCGCTCGAGATCGGATCTAGGGAGGTCGGAGTTGTAATCACCCCCATCAACTATTCCGACTACGACTCTCGGTCGGACTACGACTCCCAGTCAGATTCCGACTCTAAGTCGGACAGCAGTTCGGCAAGCTTCTTCCCGCCACGAGAAATCTTCATGGCATCCAAAGGCTCTACTCCTACTCAGGAATCACGCCGACTACACGAATAGCAAGAGGAGGAGGCCTGCCGACTGCGAGAACAACAGGAGGAAGAAGCAAGACACCTGCACGCCCGCAACGACGGCCTACGCAGGGTTGGGCGAACCACTCAGCAACAAACCCTCCAAACAAAAGTCGGCGACCACGACGTCTTCATCACGCCACAACAGAACGTCGTGGCCGCCGCAACCCTACTGGACACGGTCCAACTTGGGCCTGATCACCAGGCCACCCCGACGATCGCAAGGATAAAAGCCCTGCTTACCGCTGCTGCATGTCAGCAGCACCAATAGTCGGGTGATACCCTTATACCGACCAACCGGTCGACATTCCCAACGGCAGTCTCATCTACCTCAAAGCGACGCCGAGCGGCTGGCTCCAGTCAGCTGCATACGGAGGCACGTCAGGCGTCACTCGGCAGCCCCAACGACAACCGGCGACGTCAAAGCAACCGTCGGGATGATCAAGACCTTCGAGGCCGACAATGACGTGATCTTCGGCAGGACATCAACGCTCGACACCGCGAACGAGAAGATGATGAGCAACGCTAACCGGAAGACGAGAACGAGCGTTTCGGCCTCCACCACGAGCGGTTTCACCGCCGTAGTCGGGGTCGGGGTCCTCATGAAGATGGAGTACCGGCCTTCACCCACGAGCTACAACAGGCCGACTGGCCATCGGGTTTCAAGCCTACAGGAGTCGAAAAATACGACGGCAAGACCAATCCTGAGTCTTGGCTTACGGTCTATACTACGGCAATCCGAGCAGCTGGAGGAAATCACAAAGTCATGGCTAACTACCTCCCAGTCGCTTTAGCCGACTCAGCGAGGACATGGCTAACAGGACTTCCCAAGCAATCAATCGGCTCATGGGCAGAACTCCGAGAACGCTTCATCGCCAACTTCCAGGGAACTTATGAGAGATCATCTTCCGAGTACGACTTATATCAGTTGCATCAAAGGAAGAACGAGTCTCTTCGTGACTTCATCAAGAGGTTCTCTGAGAAGAAAATTCGATCCCAAACATCAAGGATGAGGTCGTCATCGCCGCCTTTCGAAAAGGAGTCAAAGACACCTCGTTCATCGACAAATTCACTCGGAAGCCTCCCAACTCTGTCAAGGCTCTATTCAACATGGCGAACAAATACGCCGACTCAGCCCACGCTGTTGCTGAGGCCCTTGAAGATAAAAAGGCATCCTGACAGAAGAAGCGGGAGGGCACCAACGACGCGGTCCCGACTAAAGCCGGGAATCGCAAACGCAAGTCAGACGGCTTCATTGTGGCAGTCGGTCACAATCGTCTTCGACTTTCAATAACTGAAGATTATCAGAACAACAAGTGACATGCTCGGGGGCTCACAAGCTCAAACGCAAGGATGGCATCCCCACTCCAAAATACCGAACAGCTAAGTCGCTTCCTGATAAATATTTCTTCACTCGGCTTTACCAATGCCGCAGCCGCTTACACCTAATTGGTGCACAAGCTGCACTCTTCTCTGTTTTTGCTCTTAAATGATTGCAAAAGTACTCGAGTAGCATAAATCCTGATCCGTGAAACTTTGCTCCATGAAAGACAAACTCAAGTCACCCAAAATGCGTGTCTGGGAAAGAGCCATGAGCCAACTCCCGACGCTAGGGGGCTATGACTAGTCGGGCAGAGCGTTTAAACGTAAGGGGTCAACTACTTGGGGAAATTAATATCAAAAAGAGGAAGAACTCGTATTTACATATATTGCAAAATACATTTTATTCAGGTGATTATTTTCATCATCAGATGCTACTCATCCGATATCTTTATATTGCAGGCCCAGCTCCAGATATGCGTGACAGGAACTCAGGGCTGCGAGCCCATCTCCTACGCTCGGGGGCTGGACAAGTCTGCCAAAATACACTCGGGATGCTCCATGAGGGCTATTGACCGAGTACTTGCACCAGTCGGGATGTCGTCTTCCCCGGCTACGCTCTATGCGAGCTAATAATCGACCTCCGGCGCCAGTCGAGGCTGTGTACTACTCGGCTAAGTAGGGTACGCCCCATGAGGGTCGCCAGCCGAATCCTACGCTAATGCTAGGTTCGGGTACCTTATTTGGTCACGGCTCTGTCAGGTTGGGTACGCCCCATGAGGGTCGCTAGCCGAATCCTATGCTAATGCAAGGTTCGGGTGCCTAGCTTGGCTATAACTCTGTTGGATAGGGTACGCCCCATGAGGGTCGCCAGCCGAACCCTCTGCTAATGCAAGGTTCGGGTACCTTGTTCGGCTTTACCCAAGTCAGAGAAGACTTACATCGTCAAAGTGCATCCGGAGTTCTCATGCACTGCGTCACACCTGAGGAGGGCAAGCAGGTCCTGCGTTATACCTACTCAGGCTTATGTGGCAACCAGTTTGCATCCAGAACGTAAGTCGGAAAGGCTTGCGAATAAGGATTTCTCTGGCTGATTGCGGTTACCAACACCAAAAAACTCATCCTGACATGCGATGGATGATACTTCTATAGAGCTATGCTGGATAGGTCGGCTCAGGCCGGCTTATTTGGTAGCAGCCACCAAGATATGAGTTCCTACAGTAGCATGCTCCATGTGGGCCGCCTACAGGCTGAGTTGAAATTATAGCGCTGGTGCTACCAACAGGAGCCGATGAGGTAAATAGATATGCTTCATGAGAGCCTTATTGCTAAACATATATGTTTGGGTATCTGTTTTATCCACCAGGTTTCGAGGATATATCCTTACAAGGATCACAAGCTGGTCTTCATTAAAATTGGGGATGCAGGTATCTTTCTCGGGTACACCTGACCACGCTGTGGATTTATTTTCATAAAGTGGTACTCGGCCTACATGCGTGGCCATCAGTTGCCATGAGCAACATTATTCCCGCTGACATGACGCGGATGAGTCTAACCTTCGAGTAGTGCACTACTCGGGAAAGACTATAAAATTCTCATTCCCGCTGACATGATGCGGAGGAGTCTAACTTTCGAGTAGCATACTACTCGGGAAAGACTATAAACATTCTTCCAGCTGACGAGCTGAAGAGTCTAACTTCCGAATGGGACGCCACTCGGGAAAGACTATAAACACCTTTTCCAGCTGACATGAAGCTGACGAGTCTAATTTTCGAGTAGTATATTACTTGGGAAAGACTATAAATAATCATTCCGGCTAACATGATGCCGATGAGTCTGATTTTCGAGTAGTATACTACTCGGGAAAGACTATAAACACCCCCTTTCCAGCTGACATGACGCTGAAGAGTCCCATATGCGAGTAGCATCCTACTCGGCAAGACTATAAACATACATCCCGACTGACATGAAGTCGAAGAGTCCTACATACGAGTAGTTCCCTGCTCGGCAAGACTATAAATTATATTCCGGTTGACATGATACCGAAGAGTCTCATATACCAGTAGTATACTACTCGGGAAAGACTACAAGGTTAAAGATCTTTGACTTTATGTTTAATTGTCTTCACAATTAAGCACAAAGTCGGGGGCTACACCTAATAGGTGCGCCTATTCGGTGCACACTATTCCTACATCTACATGAAGCCCTTCATAGCCTCGCTGCCAGCTGACATGAAGCAGGACTCAGGAGAAGCAGCACTCAGACAAAGAGTACTCGGGAGCAATGCACTCAGGAAGACTTCACCGTGGAGGATGAGCACTCGGCATCAGCTATGACTCAACTATGAAGGTCTCGGGGGCTACTGTGGGTGCCATGGGCCCCGGGTACCTCATGACAAGCATATGGGCCACTCGGATAGAGGATGGGCCTAGCCTTGTAATTAGAGATATAACTAGATTCGGCAGACTTCGCCTTGTATAGGAAGGAATATACAGTCCTAGTCGGGTGTGTTATATCTCTAAGGGGAGATCTCCTAGTCGTAATCCGATGGGGACTCCTACCTTGTAACCCTGTCCCCCAGTATATAAGGGGAGGCAGGGCGCCTCATGAGGGCAGAAGAGCACTCATAAGCTCAAAGGTGCACACAAGTTCATCAGAACCACCACCGTATATCCTCAAAGGAATACATATAAACTGGACGTAGGGTATTACCTCACATTGAGGGCCTGAACCAGTATAAAATCTCTCTGTGTTCCTTTGCAATCCACCGAGTTTACATCAGCCGACTAGCCCCATATATTTATTGCCGGTGTAAAACATCGACACAAGCGCAAGTTGGACAACGTGGTGGCTGCTATGGAGCTCACTCGGCCACGACCCCCGAGGACAGATGAGTACCAGAAAGTTATGAACGGCCCATGCCCTTTCCAACTTAAGGGGAAACACGCGGCTAAGGACTACTTCATGCTCAAAAAGTTTTCTTCTGAGCAGACTTGAACATCTGGCAACAACAAAGACAAGGACAAGCCATACTCGGGCGCAGCTAGCGACTACCAAGATCCTCAGGCTGAGCTCGATCACATCTTCGAAGGGCCGTCTGCCTATGAGTCCAAAAGAAAACAAAAGCTAACAGCCCGAGAGGTCAACTCGGTCTCAACAGACGCCCCCAATATCTGCGATGGTCAGAGACGGTGTGGAGGCCAGGGGCCCCGAGTACCTCATGACAAGCATATGGGCCACTTGGACAGCGGATGGGCCTAGCCTTGTAATTAGGGATATGATGGAACTCGGCAGACTTAAACTTATACGACAGGGAAAATACAATCCTATTCGGGCACATTATATCTCTAGAAGGAGATCTCTTGGTCATAGTCCGACTGGGACTCCTACTTTGTAACCCTGTCCCCCAGTATATAAGGGGAGGCAGGGCGCCCCCTGCGGGCAAGAAGCAGAAGACATAGAGATTCATTAGAATCATACTTCCTCAAAGGAATACACCACAACTGGATGTAGGGTATTACCTCACATCGAGGGCCTGAACCAGTATAAACCTTTCGTGTTCCTTTGCAGTCCACCGAGTTTTGATCCGATGAGTAGCCCTATATATTTATTGCTGGTGTAAAACATCGACAGTTGGCGCTCTAGGTAGGGGCTTCATCGAGATCATCTTCAACAAGCCTGATGGATCCAATCACCGGAGTCGACGGCATCCACTTCTTCCCCGGGGAAACAATCACCTTCCGGAGTCTCGACTTCATCGCTGACAAATTCGGCAACCTCACCCTGTTAGACTCGGATCCAATCTGATCGGCCAGGGATCAAGCCAACTCTGTGCTAGTCGGCCTACGTAACGCTGCAACGATCTTCAGCGATATGCTGCGGCGATCTCCAATATGCTCGAGTTTAGGGACAACTCTTTCTTTCGGTGTTCGACTCGGACTCGGTTTTGAGCCGGCTGAGATCGGGCTAAGAAAGGAAGTGTCGATGTTTTACACCGGCAATAAATATATGGGGCTACTCGGCGGATGGAAACTCGGTGGATTGCAAAGGAACACAAGGAAATTTTAAACTGGTTCAGGCCCTCGATGTGAGGTAATACCCTACGTCCAGTTTGTATGTATTCCTTTGAGGATATACGGTGGTAGTTCTGATGAACTGTATGGCCGTGTGCTTCTATGAGCTCTTCTGCCCTCATGGGGCGCCCTGCCTCCCCTTATATACTGGGGAACAAGGTTACAAGGTAGGAGTCCCCATCAGATTACGACTAGGAGATCTCCCCTTAGAGATATAACGTACCCGACTAGGACTGTATATTCCTTTCTATACAAGGCGAAGTCTGCCGAATCTAGCTATATCTCTAATTACAAGGCTAGGCCCATCCTCTATCTGAGTGGCCCATATGCTTGTCATGAGGTACCCGGGGCCCATGGCACCCACAGGAAGAGATCGTCAATCTCTTGCTCGGACTCGGCAATGCTACGGATATCTACAATCTACATCCGATGTGACAGACCCAATCCCCTACTGTTCAATTCGGACACGGCCCAGAGCCACCCGAGATTTGATCTAGGGAGGTCAGGGTTATGATCACACTGATCAATTACTCAGATTCCGACTCTAAGTCAAATAGCAGACTAAACAGCAGTTCGGACAGCAGTTTGGCAAGCCTTTTCCTTCCCCGCGAAGTCTTCATGGCATCCAAGGGCGACACTCCCTCTCAAGAGGCGCACCGACTACGTGAGTAGCAAGATGAGGAGGCCCATCGACTGCGACAACAACAACAGGAGGCCGAACACGACGCCCACAACGACGAGCAACATAGGGCTAGGCGAACCGCCCAACAACAAATCCTCCAGACACGAGTCGGCAACTACGATGTCTTCATCACGCCGCAGCAGAACGTCGTAGATGCTATAACTCTGCTGGACATGCTCTAGTTTGGGCCTGATCATTCGGCCACCCTGACTATAGCAAGGATAAAAGCCATGATCACTACTGCTGCATGCCAGCAGTGCCAACAGTCGGGCGATACCCTCATACCGACTAGCCGGTTAGCTTCCCCAGTGGCAGTCTCATCCCCCTCAACGCGACGCCAAGCGGCCGGCTCCAGTCAGCTATACACGGAGTCACGCCAGACGTCACTCGACAACCCCAACAACAAACGGCGGTGTCAAAGCGACCGTCAGGACAACTAGGATCTCCGAGGTCGACTACGGCGTGATCTTCGGCAGGACATCAATGCTCGCCACTGCAAACGAGAGGAAGACGAGCAACGCCGATTGGAAGACAAGAACGAGCACTTTGGCCTCCACCACGAGCGGTTTCGCCACCGTAGTCGGAGTCGGAGTCCTCATGAGGATGAAGGAGTACCGGCCTTCACCTAGGAGCTGCAACAAGTCAATTGGCCATCAGGTTTCAAGCCGACTGGAATTGAAAATTACGATGGGAAGACCGACCCCGAGTCTGAGCTCACAATCTACACTCTGGCGATCTGAGTAGCCGGAGGAGATCACAAAGCCATGGCTAACAACCTCCCAGTCCCTCTAGCTGACTCGGCGAGGACATGGCTAACGGGATATCCCAAGCAATCAATCGGCTCCTGGGGTGAACTCCAGGAACGCTTCATCGCCAACTTTTAGGGAACATACGAGAGGCCATCTTCCGAGTACAACCTATATCAGTTGCATCAAAGGAAGAACGAGTCTCTTCGTGACTTCATCAAGAGGTTCTCTGAGAAGAAGAATTATATCCCAAAGATCAAGGACGAGGTCGTCATCGCCGCCTTTCAAAAAGGAGTCAAAGACACCTCGTTCATCGCTAAATTCACTCGAAAGCCTCCCAACTCTGTCAAGGTTCTATTCGACATAGCAAACAAGTACGCCGACTCGGCCGACGCTGTTGCTGAGGCCCTCAATGACAATGTGGGTGCTATGGGCCCCGGGTACCTCATGACAAGCATATGGGCCACTCGGACAGAGGATGGGCCTAGCCTTGTAATTAGAGATATAGCTAGATTCGGCAAACTTCGCCTTGTATAGAAAGGAATATACAGTCCTAGTCGGGTGCGTTATATCTCTAAGGGGAGATCTCCTAGTCGTAATCCGATGGGGACTCCTACCTTGTAACCCTGTCCCCCAGTATATAAGGGGAGGCAGGGCGCCCCATGAGGGCAGGAGAGCACTCATAAGCTCAAAGGTGCACACAAGTTCATCAGAACTACCACCGTATATCCTCAAAGGAATACATATAAACTGGACGTAGGGTATTACCTCACATCGAGGGCCTGAACCAGTATAAAATCTCCCTGTGTTCCTTTGCAATCCACCGAGTTTACATCCGCCGACTAGCCCCATATATTTATTGCCGGTGTAAAACATCGACAGACAAGAAGGCACACTGACAGAAGACTGGACCAGTCTGCCAAGAATCACTCAGAATGCTCCATGAGGGCAACTGACCGAGTACTTGCGCCAGTCGGGACATCATCTTCCCTGGCTATGCTCCATATGTGGGCTAGTAACTGACCTCCGGTGCCAGTCGAGGCTCAGGTACCACTTGGCTAGGTGAGGTATGCCCCATAAGGGTCGCCAGCCGAATCCTACGCTAATGCTAGGTTCGAGTACCTTATTCGATCACAACTCTGCTGGGTAAGGTAAGCCCCATGAGGGTCACCAGCCAAATGCTATACTAATGCAAGGTTCAGGTACCTTATTCGGCTAATAACCGACCTCTGGCACTAGTCGGAGCTCGGGTACAACTCTGCTGAGTTGGGTACGCCCCATGAGGGTCGCCAGCCAAATCCTATGCTAATGCGAGGTTTGGGTACCTTATTTGGCTAATATAACCGACCTCCGGCACTAGTCGGGGCTCGTGTACCACTCGGCTAGGTAGGATACTCCCCATGAGGGTCGCTAGCCGAATCCTAGGCTAATGCTAGGTTCGGGTACCTTATTTGGTCACAACTCTGCCAGGTTGGGTATGCCCCATGAGGGTCGCTAGCCGAATCCTATACTAATGCAAGGTTCGGGTACCTTATTTGGTTATAATTCTGTTGGATAGGGTACATACCATGAGGGTCACTAGCCGAATCCTATACTAATGCAAGATTCGGGTACCTTATCCGGCTTTACCAAAGTCAGAGAAGACCTATATCGTCAAAGTGCATCCGAAGTTCTCATGCACTGCGTCACACCTGAGGAGAGCAAGCAGATTCTGCGATATACCTACTCGAGCATCTGTGGCAACCATGTTGCATCTAGAACATAAGTCGGAAAGGCTTGCAGACAAGAATTCCTCTGGCTGATTAAGGTTACCAACGCTGGAGTACTCATCCAGACATACGAGGGATGCCAATTTTATAGGGCTACGCTAGGTAGGTCGGTTTAGGCTAGTTTATTAGGCAGTAGGCCACAAGATATGAGTTTCTACAGTAGCACGCTAAATTTGGGCCGCTTGCTGGCTGTGTTAAAATCACGGTGCTGGTGCTACCTACAGGAACCGATTAGGTAATCTGATATGCTTCATGAAGGCCTAATTGCTGAACACATGTGTTCGGGTATCTGTATTATCCACCAGGTATTGAGGATATATCCTTATAAGGATCACAAGCTGGTCTCCATTAAAATTGGGGATGTAGGTATCTCTCAAGTACACCTAACCACATATTGTGTTAAAATCCATAAAGTGGTACTCGGCTTACATGCTTAGCCAACAATTGCCATGAGCAAACATTTTTCCAGCTGACATGAAGCTAAAGAGTCTAACTTCCGAGTGGTATACTACTCGAGGAAGACTATAAACAATTCTTCCGGCTGATATGATGCTGAACAGGCTAATTCCCGAGTAACATACTACTCGGGAAAGAATATAAAATCATTCCGGCTGACATGATGCCGATGAGTCTCATATACCAGTAGTATACTACTTGGGAAAGACTGCAAGGTTAAAGATCTTTGACTTTATGTTTAATTGTTTCACAATTAAGCACAAAGTCAGGGGCTACACCTAATAGGTGCGCCTATTCGGTGCACACTATTCATATTTCTACATGGAGCCCTTCATAGCCTCACTGCCAGCTGACATGAAGCAGGACTCGGGAGAAGAAGCACTCGGACAAAGAGTACTCAGGAGCAATGCACTCGGGAATACTTCACCGTAGAGGATGAGCACTCGGTATCAGCTGTGACTCAACTATGAAGGTCTCAGGGGCTGCTGTGGAGGCCATGGGCCCCAGGTACCTCATAACAAGCATATGGGCCTCGGACAGAGAATGGGCCTAGCCTTGTAATTAGGGATATGATGGAACTCGGCGGACTTAACCTTGTCTGACAGGGAAAATACAGTTCTAGTCGGGCACGTTATATCTCTAAAAGGAGATCTCTTGGTCGTAGTCCGACTGGGACTCCTACTTTGTAACCCTGTCCCCCAGTATATAAGGGGAGGCAGGGCGCCCCCTAAGGGCAAGTAGTAGAAGACATAGAGATTCATTAGAATTATACTTCCTCAAAGAAATACACCACAACTAGACATAGGGTATTACCTCACATCGAGGGCCTAAACTAGTATAAACCTTTCGTGTTCCTTTGCAGTCCACCGAGTTTCGATCCGACAAGTAGCCCTATATATTTATTGCTGGTGTAAAACATCGACAGACGGCAATCACATTTGACCGCGCAGATCACCCCAACCAAGTCACGCACCCAAGGCGTTATACACTCGTCCTGGACCCGGTCATTAGAAGTATCAAGCTGAAGAAGGTTCTCATCAACGAAGGAAGCGCTCTCAATATACTGTTCGCCAATACCCTCGACGAGATGAAGATTCCTTGATCCGAGCTACGGTCGAGTACATCGCCCTTCCACGGGGTAATCCCCAGCCTCTCTTCTACTCCACTCAGACAGATCACTCTACCAATAACCTTTGGCACACAGGAGAATTTCCGCACTGAGAATATCTTCTTCGAGGTTGCCGACTTCAAGACCGTGTACCACGCCATACTCGGATGGCCAGCACTAGCAAAGTTTATGGCAGTGCCTCATTGATGAGGATATCACTTGCTCGGATATAACCATAGCTACCTTATGTATTCATCAACCAAAGGTGCATACTTTCTACGTAAGATTTACGTGTTATATATTTGAACAGGCGTTACTGCACCATGAGTTTTGTGTGTTCTCGTTTGCAGAGATACTTGCTTGGGTAAAGGAAAAGAGACCGAGCGCAAGGAACACATGGATGATCAAAGAAGTTGATTGGGGACCAAACCAAGACCTTACCTAAGTCTACTCCAACATCACCACGTCACTTTTGGTCCATAGAAGGCAAGAGATGAAGTTCTGCACGTTTTGGATTTGGATTCAGGCCTCCTGACAGCATAAACTTCAAACGGACCTAGCCGCTGATCCAGAAGGACTCTCGGGGACCATGAGTACTTCTTGGAAAGCTTATGGAGTCTACTTTCAGATGGTTTTGGTCTCACATCAAAATTCCTCCTAAGATTTCTGGAATCATCGAAACAAGACACGTACCTCTTCCAATCCGCTTCTGTTTGGGCCTTGTAATTGTGTCATGGGCTAAGCCTAAGGGGTGTGCGCTCTACGGTTAACCCTAGGACGTCCCAACTCATATATATACAGTAGTCATCGTTGTTTAGGATCGGGTTTTGCTTAGATTATTCTGCCATTGCAATTTTGCCGTCTAGATCGGTTTGTAGAACCCCAACTTCGTGTGCTAAACATTCATCTGCAATTCAGGTTGTGTTTTCTTTGTTCTTGCAAATTTCTTCGATTGTTTGCAGGAGCAAAACCTTCGTGGTTAGGTCGACTACGTGAGAGCGTGGCCGATAATGACAAGACGCGCGGGTGTAGCGAGTGCAAGGTGACGATCTACTGATCAGAAGCCTCAAAACGTGAATGTCCACACGTCGCCAAATCGAACCTATCGGAAGATCGAGCACCCACTCGCATCAAGTGGTATCAGAGCATCAGGTTGCCCAATAGGTATCATCTGTGTTTCCTTCTGTTAAGTTTTGTTTTCCCTTATCTAGAGTCCAAAAAACCCAAAATTTATTACCACTGTGTTCTTCGTAGTGTTAGGTTTATCCCCTGTCCAAACTCCTTTGTGCCTTTGCAAAATTTATTTCAGTTTCGCTTTGTTGAGTCTGTGTCCTAGGTCAAGTTAGTGGTCGCTGGTTTAGAGTCGTGTTCGTGGTTCTAGTTCTAGCTTTTGCATTGCGCAAGAGCCTACCTTGAGAGATCGGGTTCTACTCGGTTTCGTTTTGCAACCGCCTTGTGTTAATCGCCCTGCATCGCTAGCCTCCTTGTCAGCCGCGCCTAACCTATTTTTCAAATTTCCCTAGCTGAATATACGAGTTATGTGGCAGAGACCTGTTCTATGTCCCATTTCGTAAAACGGCCATAACTTTTGCGTACAGACTCGAAATCTAGCAAATTTTATATCTACGGGCATCTACAAAAAATTTTACATCCACTCCTCCCCGACTTTGTCAGGTTTGGCCGATCTAAAATCGTGAACTTTGGCCTGCAAGACTGAGTTTTCAAGCTCTGAAGTTCATGCACGCTTTTCAGAGCGGCTCTGTGTGTTTTTCCAGGGTCACTCCGTGCATTATATTGAGCTGTCAATTTTTGTGGTTGCTTCTTGGGTACTAGGTGTACTCCTAGAAGAGAAAAAAAGAAAAAAAAGAAGAGAAAAAAGAAAAGGATAGAGAGCTGTTTTCAATGAGCAGTCTTGCTGAGCTGATCTTTCAAGATATTCGAGAGACTTGGTGAGAGAGAGTTGTCCTAAGCCCTTTGTTTCTTACTCTTGCTTGTTAGGCTAGTTCTAGGAACGTGTCTCGGCCAGCGACTGCTAGAAGTATTTGGAACACTTATTTAGCTTTGCTATTCTGTTATTAAATTTTGCTAACCCTTGCTACAATACACTGCCTTCCGAGATCCACACACTTCTGGTCAGTACAGGTCGATCCTCGCAATCGCACCCCTGTCGTCATCAAACATCCCACCTCTCTGAGTCGTACCGCCTGCTTCAATTGGTAAATTTTTAAGAGTAGGTAAGACACTTGAGAGTGTTTCTAGTTGAGAGTGGTTCTATGCCTAGTAGTTGATAGGGATCATACTTTTTGCTGTTTGTTTCCTATTCTACTAACCATGGCAGTGAGCGTGAATGATTTCACTGATTGTGCTTCAAAAGAGAGATCACTAAGTTGGATCAAAAGATTGAGGAAAATGTAGCTGCCGTGAATGCTATGCGGGAAGACCTCCAGGCTATAGTGGGGAGCATTACCACCTCACTAATAGCATCGAGCAGCTGGTAGCAAACCATCACCCAACACCACCACTTGTTGATGATGACAAAGGGAATGAAGAGGAGGAAGCCGACAATAGTGATGCACGCGCTGAACTTCTTGACGACGCCTACGACAACGCGCTGCGATCAACTAGCAAGGTATGGGAGTAACCGTCACCAAGCGAGGGGGTAATGATGATCCTTTGCTAAAGTAAATTTACCTTGCCTTCCTTTTCTGGAAAATATGACCCTAAGGCTTATTTAGATTGGGAGATGATAGTAGAGCAGAAATTAATTCCCATTTAGTTCCTGAAAATCATAGAGTTAGGGGGGGGGCAAGCTATAATGAGTTCAAGGATTTTTGCTTAAAATCTGGTGGCAAGAATTAGTAATCTCAACTTACAAACTGACACATGGGAAAGGTCTGAACGCGACTATTGTGGAGTAGGTTTATTCCTCCATCCTTCAAACATGTTTTGAGAAATAAGTTGCAACGCTTAGACCAAGGAGAAAAATCTGTAGAAGATTACTTTCAGGAGCTACAAATAGGAATGTTGCGTTGTGAGGTAGAGGAGATGAGGAGATAGATGGCTTGAATTAGGGCGGTGAGACATGAAATAGGGGTGAAAAACGGGTCGGGTTCAGGTCGATTTCGTCCTTCCCATATCCTAACCCATATTTTGTAATCGTGAATCGGCTCCTCGGACACGGATAATATCGAATACGGATACAAGCACGGTAATATCGGATAAAATAATAGAAACGAAAACGTACCAAAACGGATACATACAATATCGGTTACGAATATTTAGCGATACCAAGTCAAAGCAACAACTAGATATACCACATAGGCAATAGTCATTTAATAATTTCATATTCATATAAGCGACGGAGGAAAAAATTATACCACAGACAAATTTGAGAAGTCACATCTATTAGGTAGATATCTTGCTTGTCATCCACAAACTAGAGAAGTCACAAACTAGAGAAAGGTAACGATACTCTTCACTGAATATGTGCCATATAGTCTCACTGAATATGTTTGCCTAGAGTCACAAAATAGAGTCTCAGATTTCAGAGTGAGTGAGACAGTGGAATACCGCGGCAGACGAGTAGCAGCGAGGCCGGGCGGGGTGTGGCGACAGGTGACGGCAACGAGGCGACGGCCGACGGCCGACGCCTGGGCGGGGCGACAGGCGACGGCCGCGCGACGGCAGCGAGGCAACGGCGGTTGCCGACAGGCCTGGCGGCTGTGCGACGAGGCGACGGCGACGGCCGACGGGCCGGACAGGGCGATAAGCGACGCCGCGGCAACGCAGCGAGCGACCGGCCGCGGGCGGACAGCAGCGAGGCGACGGCCGACGGCCAACGGGCCTGGCGGCTGGTGACGAGGCGAACGGCCGACAGCCGACGGGCCTGGGGTGGATGGCGACAGGCGACGGCTACGGCCGAAGCAACGAGGGCAACGGCCGGCCGGCGCTCCGAGCCTGTCTCCTGCCCTCTACCTGTCGACGACGACTAGGGTTGGCACGGCGACCGTGACTGGTTCTGTTCTGTCGTGTGGTGCCTGCTGCTACTGACTGTGCCGTCTGCGCCTGGGCCATTTTGGGCTATGCTATCCGGGTTATACCCGGATAGATTATCGAATTATCCGTATAATGCACCGGATACTCCGTATCCGCCGGATAGTGTCCTCCCGAACCCGATCCGTATCCGCCATAAAAATACCCGGATTCGAATCGACTCCGCGTAAGCAACCGGATACCCGAATTGTTGACCCGAAAATGTCCCATATTAAAATGTCTCGGGCGGGGGGCGGAAAATATCCGACCCTTTTCACCCTAACATAAATTCAAGATATTATTCAATATAAAAATACAATGCTCTTAACCGATAGTTCCATCTATCTATATTAGTCTGAACATGAATTACAGGAAGGCAGCCATTGAGAAGGAACAATTGGGGAAGCACTCTACATCGAGCCTTCCATTGGGCAAGGCAAAAGTGTCCCTATTCGGAGTCTACGCTTCCACCAATAGGCACTAGTAGTGCCATCTTCACGAGCTACCGAGAGGTATCTTAGAAGAGCCAAGGTATGAGGAAAAGAAGAAAAAACATAGAGAAAGAAGATCCACCTGTTGTTCCATGCATATTTCAAGATGGTTTAATTAAGAGTTGCACCTACAGTTTGAAAATGAGAACAGACGATAACAGAAATGGTGCTACATTCACTCAAGGTATGGAAATTCTGATATGCTATATATGTCCACTAATCATTTAGTTTAGAGCAAATCACCAGTGGAATCGGTGGATTACTTCTGTGTTTAATTACCTTGTCACATGATGATTTGTTCCTATTCTTGTGAAAAAAGCTTGTACAATGCTTCACTTATATCCATGCCATAACTACTGAATGAACATATTAGTATGTTATGTTTGAACCACCATGTGCTAATTTTAGACATGTTGTTTCATATTGCTAGCGGAATGAAAGCTTAATTGCTATTTCTTTAAATATGGGACTATATCAATTTCGATGATCTTTGTCCACCGTAATTGTTAGAGAAAAAAATTATTTGCTGATCTGATTTGCCATGTCCTTCTCATGTGATTTTCATGTTATGGAAATTATGATAATAAAGGAAATATAATGGCATAGAGTATATATTTGTTTGAATTTCAATATACCTCTATGGAGGCCATGGCCCCAGGTACCTCATCACAAGCATATGGGCCACTTGGATAGAGGATGGGCTGAGACTTGTAATTAGAGATATAGTAGCACCCGGCAGACTTGCCTTGTACAATAAGAATATACATCCTAGTCGGGTATATGTATCTCTAAGAGGAGATCCCTTGGCGTATCCCGGCTGACTCCTACCTTGGCTACCCCTGTCCCCCAGTAATATAAGGGGAGGCAAGGTGCCCCCTGAGGGCAGAACAACACACGAGCTCATAGAAGCGAACACATATCCTCAAAGGAATACACCACAACTGGACGTAGGTATTACCTCACATCGAGGCCTGAACCAGTATAAAATCTCCTTGTGTTCCTTTGCAATCCACAGAGTTTCCATCCGCCGAGTAGCCCCATATTCATATTGCCAGTGTAAAACATCGACAGGGGCTGGCGCCAGGTAGGGCTTCGGTGAATCATACATCTACAAGCTAGATGGATCTAGCAATTGGAGTCGGGACGCAATTCCTCCCCCGGAATACAATCTCATTTGGAAGTCTCGACTTCGTCGCCGACATGTTTGCAATCTCACCTTGCCGATGTAGACCTGATCCAACCGGCTGAGGAATCAGCCGACCCCACGCCAGTCGGTCCACACGATGCTGCAGCGACCATCATCGACTTGCTACAGCAATCTTCCACTTGCCTGGGTCTTGGGACAACTCTTCCTTTCGGTGTTCGACTCGGGACTCGGCTTGAGCCGCCGAATCAGGCTAAGGAAGGAGGGGAGATCGTCAATCTCCCGTTCGGACTCGCGACGCCGTGGATATCTTCGAACAACATCCGACACGGCAAACCCGATCCTCTGAAGTTCGACTCGGATACGGCCCAGAGCCGCTCGAGATCGGATCTAGGGAGATCGGAGTTATAATCACCCACATCAATTATTCTGACTTCGACTCTCAGTCGGACTTCGACTCTAAGTCAGACAACAGCTCGGCAAGCTTCTCTCCGCCACGAGAAATCTTCATGGCATCCAAAGGCTCTACTCCTACTCAGGAATCACGCCAACTACATGAGCAACAAGAGGAGGAGGCCTGCCGACTACGAGAACAACAGGGAAGGAAGAAGCAAGACATCTACACAGGGTTGGCGAACCGCCCGGTAGCAACAAATCCTCCAAACCCGAGTCAGCGACCACGAAGGTCTTCGTACTCCTCAACAGAACATCGGGCCACTGCAACTCTATTGGATACACTCCTAGTTCAGGCCTGATCACTAGCCACTGCCGAATGATCGCAAGGATAAAAAGCCATGCTTACCGCTGCTGCATGTCAGCAGCACAACAGTCGGCGATACCCTCATACCGACCAACCCCACGGACAGCATCCCAACCCAGCAGTCTCGCCCACCTCAAAGCGACACCCGAGCGCCGCTCTAGTCGCAGCACACGGAGTCACGCCAAACATCACTCGGCAACCCGAACAACAACCGGCAGCGTCGAAGCAACCGTCGAACAATCAGGATCTACCAAGGCCAACTACGGCGTGAACCTTCGGCAACATCAATGCTCGGTGCCGTGAACGAGAGGAAGACAAGCAACGCCGATCAGAAGACAAGAACGAGCGCGTTGGCCTCCACCATGAGCGATTTTGCCGTCGTAGGCGGAGCCGAAGCCCTCATGAAGATGAAGGACTACCGGCCTTCACCCAGTAGCTACAACAGGTCGACTGGCCATCGGGTTTCAAGCCTATAGGCATCGAAAAATACGACGGCAAGACCAATCCCGAGTCTTGGCTCACGGTCTACACTCTGGCAATCTGAGTAGCTGGAGCAAATCACAAAGTCATGGGTAACTACCTCCTTGTCGCTTTAGCCGACTCAGCGAGGACATGGCTAACAGGACTTCCCAAGCAATTAATCGGCTCCTGGGGAGAACTCCGGGAACGCTTCATCACCAACTTCCAGGGAACATACGAGAGGCCATCTTCCGAGTACGACTTATATCAGTTGCATCAAAGGAAGAATGAGTCTCTTCGTGACTTCATCAAGAGGTTCTCTGAAAAGAAGAATTCAATCCCGAAGATCAAGGACGAGGTCGTCATCGCCGCCTTTCGAAAAGGAGTCAAAGACACCTCATTCATCGCCAAATTCACTCAGAAGCCTCCCAACTCTGTCAAGGCTCTATTCGACATGGCAAACAAGTACGCCGACTCGGCCCACGTTGTTGCTGAGGCCCACGATGACAAGAAGACACCCTGGCAGAAGAAGTGGAAGGACACCGAGGACGCAGCCCCGACTAAGGTTGGGAACCGCAAACGCAAGCTGGACGACTTCATTGTGGCAGTCGTTCACAAACGTCCTCGACCTCCTACAACTGAAGATTATTAGAACAACAAGTGACAGACTTGGGGGCTCAAAAGCCCAAACGCAAGGATGGCATCCCCACTCCCGAATACCGAATAGCTAAGTCGCTCTCTGATAAATATTTCCTCACTTGGCCTCACCAATGCCGCAGCCGCTTACACCTAATAGGTGTACAAGCTGCACTTTTTTTGTTTTTGCTCTTAAATGATTGCAAAAGTACTCGAGTAGCATAAATCCTAATCCGTGAAACTTTGCTCCATGAAAGCCAAACTCAAGTCACCCAAAACGCGTGTCTGGGAAAGAGCCATGAGCCAACTCCTGACGCTAGGGGGCTATGACTAGTCGGGCAGAGTGCTTAAACGTAAGGGGTCAACTACTCGGGAAAATTAATATCAATAAGAGGAAGAACACATATTTACATATATTGTAAAATACATTTTATTCGGGTGATTGTTTTCATCATCAGATGCTACTCATCCGATATCTTTATAGTGCAGGGCTAGCTCCGAATATGCGTGATAGGAACTCAAGGCTGCGAGCCTATCTCCTACGCTCGGGGGCTGGACTAGTCTGCCAAGATATGCTCGGAATGCTACATGAGGGCTACTGACCAAGTACTTGCACCAGTCAGGACGTTGTCTTCGCCGGCTACGCTCCATGTGAGCTAACAACTGACCTCCGGCGCTAGTCGGGGGTTGTATACCACTTGGCTGGGTGAGGTACACCCCATGAGGATTGCCAGCCGAATCCTACGCTAATGCTAGATTCGGGTACCTTATTCGGTCACAACTCTGCTGGGTGAGGTACGCTCCATGAGGGTCGCTAGCCGAATCCTATGCTAATGCGAGGTTCGGATACCTTATTCGGCTAATAACCGACCTCCGGCGCCAGTCGGGGCTCGTGTGCTACCCGGTTGGATAGGGTACGCCCCATGAGGGTCGCTAGCTGAATCCTGTGCTAATGCGAGGTTCAGGTACCTTATCTGGCCATAACTCTGTTGGATAGGGTACGGCCCATGAGGGTCGCCAGCCAAATCCTATGCTAATGCAAGGTTCGGGTACCTTATTCAGCTTTACCAAAGTCAAAGAAGATCTACGTCGTCACAGCGCATCCGGAGTTCTCATGCACTGCGTTGCACCTGGGGAGGGCAAGCAGATTCTGCAATATACCTACTCAGGCATCTGTGGCAACCAGGCTGCATCCAAAACATAAGTCAAAAAGGCTTACAGACAAGGATTCTCCTGGCTGATTGCGGTTATCGACGCTAAAATACTCATCCTGACATGCGAGGGATGCCAATTTTATAGAGCTGCACTGGGTAGGTTGGTTTAGGCTGGCTTATTCGGCAGGAGGCCACCAAGATATGAGTTTCTATAGTGGCACGCTCAATTTGGGCCGTTCGCGGGCTGTGTTAAAATCATGGTGCGGCTACCAATAGGAACCGATGAGATAAACAGATATGCTTCATGAAGGCCTAATTGCTAAACACATGTGTTTGGGTATCTGTCTTATCCACCAGGTATCGAGAATATATCCTTATAAGGATCACAAGCTGGTCTTCATTAAAATTGGGGATGCAGGTATCTTTCTCGAGTCCACCTGACCACGCAATGGATTTAATTTCATAAAGTGGTACTCGGCCTACATGCTTGGCCAACAATTGCCATGAGCAACATTATTCCAGCCGACATGACGCTGAAGAGTCTAACTTTCGAGTAGTGCACTACTCGGGAGAGACTATAAACCTTCTTTCCAGCTGACATGACGCTGAGGAGTCTAACTTTCGAGTGGGACGCCACTCGGGAAAGACTATAAACCCTCTTTCCAGCTGACATGAAGCTGAAGAGTCCCATATACGAGTGGCATGCTACTCGGCCAAGACTATAAATCATATTCCGGTTGACATGATACTAAAGAGTCTCATATACCAGTAGTATACTACTCGGGAAAGACTACAAGGTTAAAGATCTTTGACTTTATGTTTAATTGTCTTCACAATTAAGCACAAAGTCAGGGGCTACACCTAATAGGTGCGCCTATTCGGTGCACACTATTTATACATCTACATGAAGCCCTTCATAGCCTCGCTGCCAGCTGACATGAAGCAGGACTCGAGAAGAAGAAGCACTCAGACAAAGAGTATTCGGGAGCAATGCACTCGGGCAATCTTCACCGTGGAGGATGCGTACTCGGCATCAGCTGTGACTCGACTATGAAGGTCTCAGGGGCTACTGTGGAGGCCATGGGCTCCGAGTACCTCATCACAAGCATATGGGCCGAGACTTGTAATTAGAGATATAGTAGCACCCGGCAGACTTTGCCTTGTACAATAAGGAATATATAGTCCTAGTCGGGTAGATTGTATCTCTAAGAGGAGATCCCTTGGGCGTATCCGGCTGGGACTCCTTCCTTGTACCCCTGTCCCCCAGTATATAAAGGGAGGCAGGGCGCCCCCTGAGGGCAGAACAACACACGAGCTCATAGAAGCGAACACATATCCTCAAAGGAATACACCACAACTTGACGTAGGGTATTACCTCACATCAAGGGCCTGAACCAGTATAAAATCTCCTTGTGTTCCTTTGCAATCCACCGAGTTTCCATCCACCGAGTACCCCATATTCATATTGCCGGTGTAAAACATCGACAACCTCCTTTCCATAATGACATGTCTTGTCTAGAGGACCGCATGAGTATAAATAATTCTCTATCTAGTTCCTCTAGTTATTCAAATGAGTTGCAGGTTGGTTTGCAAGAAGGGGAGTGTTGTGAGCTGCACGACACTACAAAGTGTTCTCCGTGTTTAAAAATTTTAGAATCCAACCATATGCACAACACTACCTCACCCTTTGTTGTGAAAGATTAAAGATATGTTCATCAGGCTTAATGACAAGGTGAAACCGTGGATGGTTTCCAATCAAGAAGGGGAGGATGATGAGTACATTACTAGCTCGGATATGACCATAGCTACCTTATGTATTCATCAACCAAAGGTGCGTACTTTCTACGTAAGATTTATGTGTTATATATTTGAACAGGCGTTACTTCACCATGAGTTTTGTGTGTTCTCGTTTGCACAGATACTTGCTTGGGTGAAGGGAAAGAGACCGAGCGCAAGGAACTCATGGATGATCAAAGAAGTTGATTGTGGACCAAACCAAGACCTTACCTAAGTCTACTCCAATATCACCACGTCACTTTTGGTCCATAGAAGGCAAGAGATGAAGTTCTACATGTTTTGGATTCGGATTCGGGCCTCTTGACAGCATCAACTTCAAACGGACCTAGCCACTGATCCAGAAGGATTCTCGGGGCCCATGAATACTTGTTGGAAAGCTTATGGAGTCTACTTTCAGATGGTTTTAGTCCCACATCAAAATTCCTCCTGAGCTCTCCGAAATCATCGAAACAAGACACGTATCTCTTCTAGTCCGATTCTGTTTGGGCTTTGGGCCTTGTAATTGTGTCGTGGGCTAAGCCCAAGGGGTGTGCGCTCTAGGGTGAACTCTAGGACGTCCCAACTCACATATACATTAGCCGTCGTGGTTTAAGGTCGGGTTTTGCTTAGATTATTCTGCTATTGCAGTTTCGCCGTCTAGATCGGTTTGTAGAACCCCAACTTCGTGTGCTAAACATTCATCTGCAATTCAGGTTGTGTTTCCTTTGTTCTTGTAAATTTCTTCGATTGTTTGCAAGAGCAAAACCTTTGTGGTTAGGTCGACTACGTGAGAGCATGGCCGATAATGACAAGACGTGCGGGTGTAGCGAGTGCGAGGTGACGATCTATTGATCGGAAGCCTCAAAATGTGAATGTCCACATGTCTCCAAATCGAACCTATCGGAAGATCGGGCACCCACTCGCATCACTCATTACACATACATGGTGCTCAAGATGCCAAGACTAGCAGGAGTACTTTCCCTATGTCCAGAAGAAGAACGGTAAGTGGCGCATGTGCGTCGACTACACCAAGTTGAACAAACCGTGCCCCAAGGATCCATTTGGTCTACCCAGGATAGGTCAGGTGGTCAACTCCACTACAGGGTGCGAGTTTGTCGATGTTTTGTATCGGCAATAATAATATAGGGCTACTCGATGGACCGAAACTCGATGGATTGCAAAGGAACACGAAAAGTTTATACTGGTTCAGGCCCTCGAGGTGAGGTAATACCCTACGTCCAGTTGTGGTGTTTTTCCTTTGAGGTTTCTCTGGTGAGATTTCTTCTTCCTTCTCCCCCTTAGGGGGCGCCCTGCCTCCCCTTATATACTGGGAGACAGGGTTACAAAGTAGGAGTCCCAGTCAGACTACGACTAAGGGATCTCCTTCTAGGAATACAACGTGCCTGACTAGGATTGTATTTTCCATGTCGTACAAGGTTAAGTCTGTAGAGTCCTATTATATCCCTAATTACAAGGCTAGGCCCATCCTCTATCCGAGTGGCCCATATTCTTGTCATGAGGTACCCGGGGCCCATGGCCTCCATAGAGTTACTCAGTTTTCTCGGGATATCATCAGATTAGCCTGAAGAAGGAGGACTGCCTAAAAACTTCTTTCATCACGCCATTTGGAGCATATTACTATGTCACTATGCCGTTCGGGTTGAAAACGTTGGCGCAATGTATCAGCGCGCTATCCAGCGGTGTCTTCACACTCAACTCGAGCGCAATGTGGAGGTGTATGTCGATGATGTGGTAATCAAGACTAAAGTCAAGGACTCGCCGACTTAGAGGAAACTTTCCAAAGCCTTCGGAGATTCAAGATGAAGTTGAACCCAGAAAAGTGCGTTTTCGGAGTACCTTCGGGAAAATTACTCGGTTTCATCATATCACACCAAGGCATCAAGGCTAATCCAGATAAAATCAACGCTATTATGAACATGGCACTCCCGACTAGCCAGAAGGACGTTCAAAAGCGGACAGATGCAAGGCGGCACTCAGCCAATTCATCTCCCGACTTGGTGAACGGAGCATGCCCTTTTTCAAGCTGCTAAAGAAAACGGACAATTTTCAATAGACACCCAAAGCCCAGCAAGCCTTCGAGGACTTCAAGAAGTTTCTCACATCACCACCATTGTTGGCATCACCTATGCCCTAGGAGCCATTAATGTTGTATCTGGCGGCAACCACTCAGGTAGTCAGCACCGTGCTTGTAGTCGAGCGGGCAAAGCCAAGGCACATACAGAAAATACAGAGGCCAGTCTACTTCGTCAGTGAAGTCTTAGCCGACTCTAAGATGAGATATCCTCAAGTCCAGAAGTTATTGTATGGTCTACTCATTACTGTCCGGAAGTTGGTGCACTATTTTCAGTTGCATCAGATAACCATCGTCACGTCGTATCCACTCGTGGACGTCCTGCACAACCACGAGGCTACTGGCAGAATCACTAAATGGGGGCTCGAGCCGATGGCATTTGATATTGTTTTTCAATCTCAGACAGCAATCAAGTCACAAGCCCTGGCTGACTTCGTGGCTGAGTGGACAGAAGTTCAAGCGGCTACAAATATAGACATGCTAGAGTACTGGACGATGTACTTTGACGGTTCTCTACAGATCGGTGGAGCTGGGGCTGGTGTTGTTCTGACGTCACCTACTGGTGAAACATTGAAGTACGTCCTCCAGATTCACTTTCCAGCATCCCACAGCGTCACCAAGTACGAGGCACTGATCCACGGGCTAAGTATCGCCATATCTGTCGAGGCCATGGGCCCTGAATACCTCATGAGAAGCATTTGGGCCACTCGGATAGAGGATAGGCCTAACCTTGTAATTAGGAATACAATAGGACTCGGCACACATAACCTTGTATGACAAGGAAAGAATATAGTCCTAGTCGGGCACGTTGTATTCCTAGAAGGAAATCCCTTGGCCGGAGTCTGACTGGGATTCCTACTATGTAACCCTGTCCCCCGGTATATAAGGGGAGGAAGAGCACCCCCTGAGGGCATAGCGAAAAATCTCACCAGAGAAACCTCAAAGGCAATACACCACAACTAGACGTAGGGTATTACCTCATCTTGAGGGCCTGAATCAGTATAAATTGTTTCGTGTTCCTTTGCAATCCATAAAGTTTAGGTCTCACGAGTAGCCCTATATTATTATTGCGATACAAAACATCGACAGTTGGCGCGCCAGGTAGGGGCTTCGTCGAGATCATCTTTATCAAACTTGATGGATCCAATCAAGGGAGTCGACGGCATCAACTTCCCCCCGGGGAAACGATCACCTTCAAGAGCCTCGACTTCGTTGCCGACAAATTCGGCAACCCACCCTGTCTGATTCGGACTCGATCCAATTGGCCAGAAATCAAGCCGACTCCGTGCCAGTCAGCCTATTCAACGCTGCAGCAATCTTCGGCGACATGCTACAGCGATCCCCAAGATGCCCGAGTCTAGGGACAACTCTTTCTTTCGTTGTTCGACTCAGACTCGGTTTTCAGCCGGCCGAGATCGGGCTAAGAGAGGAGGAGATCGTCAATCTCCCATTCGGACTCGGCAATGCCGCGGATAACTTCAATCAGCATTTGACATGGATAACAGGACTTCCTAAGAGATCAATCGGCTCTTGGGGAGAACTTCAGGAACGCTTCATCGCCAATTTCCAAGGAACATATGAGAGGCCATCTTCCGAGTACGATCTGTATCAGTTGCACCAAAGGAAGAACGAGTCTCTTCGTGATTTCATCAAGAGGTTTTCTAAGAAGAGGAATTCAATCCCAATGATCAAGGACGAGGTCATCATCGCCGCCTTTCGAAAAGGAGTCAAGGTCATCCCGTTCATCGCTAAGTTCACTCAAAAGCCTCCAAGTTCTGTCAAAGCTCTATTTGACATGGCAAATAAATACGCCGACTCGACCGACACTGTTGCTAAGGCCCTCGAAGATAAAAAGGCACCCCGACAGAAAGAGCAGAAGGACACCGATGACGCAGCCCCGACTAAGGCTGGGAACCGCAAACGCAAGTTGGACGACTTCATTATGGCAGTCGGTCGCAACCGTCTTTCACCTCCAAGAATTGAAGATTATCAGAACGATAAGTTACATGCTCGGGGGCTCACAAGCTCAAATGCAAGGATGGCATCCCCACTCCCAACTTGTGCAATACCGAACAACTAAGTCGCATTCTGATAAATATTTTCTCCTTTATATGATATTCTCATCTCGGCCTCGCCAATGCCGCAGTAGCTTACACCTAATAGGTGTACATTCTGTGCATTTTCTTTTTTGTTCTTAATGATTGCAAAAGTACTTGAGTAGCATAAATTTTGACCCGTGAAACTTTGCTCTATGAAAGATGAACTCAAGTCACCCAAAACGCATATCTGGGAAAGAACCATGAGCCGATCCCCGACGCTAGGGGGCTATGACTAGTCGGGCAGAGTGTTTAAACGTAAGAGGTCAACTACTCGGGGAAATTAATATCAATAAGAGGAGGAACACATATTTACATCTATTGTAAAATACATAAATTTTCTTCAGGTGATTGTTTTCTTCATCAGATGCTACTCATCCGATATGTTTATAATGCAGGGCCAGTTCCAGATACACGTAACAGGAACTCAGGGCTACGAGCCTATCCCCTACACTCAGGGGCTAGACCAGTTTTCCATGATACACTTGGAGTGCGACGCTTCAAAAGGGCTATTGTCCGAGTACTCGCGCTAGTCGGGACTCGAATGTCACCTTTACTTTGGTACTCTCCATGTGGGTTAATAACTGACCTCTGGCACCAGTCGAAGCTCGGGTACCACTCTGCTGGGTAGGGTACGCCCCATAAGGGTCGCCAACCGAATCCTATGCAAATGCAAGGTTCGGGTACCTTATTTGGACATAACCCTGTTGGGTAGGGTACGCCCTATGTGGGTCGCCAGCCAAATCCTATGCTAATGCGAGATTCGGGTACCTTATTCGATTACAATTTTGTCAGGTTGGGTATGCCCCAAAAGGGTTGCCAGCCGAATCTTGCGCTAGCGCAGTGTTCGGGTACCTATCTGGCAAAAACATGGCAACAAGCCACTACTGGAGCTTTCAGTCAGAAGCAGCATCAAACCCAGAATCTACGGAGGTGCTCATTATTTTTCAAGACTGGGAGACTCGAATCGTTCGATTTTCACTAGAAGACGAATTTCTTAAAGATTACAACGAAGCCGAGTAAATCAAGCGACAGAGCAAAACCTTAATCGTAGTCAGAGAAGACCTATATCATCGAAGCGCATCCGGAGTTCTCATGCACTGCGTCACACTTGAGGAGGGCAAGTAGATCCTGCAATATACCTACTCCGGCATCTGCAGCAACCATGCTGCATCCAGAACATAAGTCGGAAAGACTTGTGGACAAGGATTCTTCTAGCTGATTGCGGTAAACGACGCTGAAGTACTCATCCTGACATACGAGGGATGCCAATTTTATAGGGCTGCGTTGGGTAGGTCGGTTTAGGCCGGCTTATTCAGTAGTAGGCCAAAGATATGAGTTCTTAAATAGCATGCCCTATTGGGTCACCCGTTGGTCACGTTAAAATCGTGATGCAGGTGCTATTTTACAAGAACCGATTAAATAATTAGATACGCTTCACGCTAAGCCTACAGTCAGATGTATACATTCGAGTATCTTGATTATTTACCAGGTATTGAAGATACATCCTTACAAGGATCGACAGCTGGTCTCCATTAAAATTGGGGATGCAGTTATCTCTCAAGTACACCTGACCACACATTGGGTTAAAATCCAAGATGTGGTACTCGGCTTACATGCTTAGCCAAAAATTGCCCTGAGCAAAAATTCTTTCAACTGACATGATGTTGAAGAGTCTAATTTCTAGGTAGTATACTATTCGAAAAAGACTACAAGGTTAAAGATATTTGACTTTATGTTTAATTGTTTCACAATTAAGCACAAAGTCGGAGGCTACACCTAATAGGTGCGCCTATTCGGCGCATACTATTCATATTTTCTATGAAGCTCTTCATAGCCTCGCTGCCAGCTGACATGAAGCAGGACTCAGGAGAAGAAACACTTGGACAAAGGGTACTCGGGAGCAATGCACTCGGGAATTCTTTACCGTGGAGGATGAGCACTCGGCATCAGCTGTGACTCAACTATGACGGTCTCAAGGGCTGCTGTCGAGGCCATGGGCCCCAGGTACCTCATGAGAAGCATTTGGGCCACTCGGACAGAGGATAGGCCTAACCTTGTAATTAGGGATACAATAGGAGTCGGCAAACATAACCTTGTACGACAAGGAAAGAATATAGTCCTAGTCGGGCACGTTGTATTCCTAGAAGGAAATCCCTTGGTCAGAGTCTGACTGAGATTCCTACTTTGTAATGCTGTCCCCCGGTATATAAGGGGAGGCAGGGCATAGCAAAAAATCTCACTAGAGAAACCTCAAAGGCAATACATCACAACTGGACGTAGGGTATTACCTTATCTCGAGGGCCTGAACTAGTATAAATTGTTTCGTGTTCCTTTGCAATCCATCAAGTTTAGGTCTCACGAGTAGCCCTTTGTTATTATTGCCGATACAAAACATCGACAATATCACTTGGTATTCGCCGACTGGTAGTACGCGGGGATTCTCAACTTGTGGTCAATCAAGCCATGAAAGACTGGACATGTCTCGACAATAACATGGCGGCATATTGTCAGGAGGTGTGAAACTAGAAAACATGGTCGACGGGCTGGAAATAACACATGTGCTGTGCCAATACAATGAAGCTACAGACGAATTGGCCAACATGGGATCCAAACAAGAAGTGGTCCCGACCGGGATTTTTGTTGAGCAACTATTGGAGCCATCGGTCAAGATGAAGCCAAAGCTCAAGTAGTCGGGGGCTGAACCTATCCTGGCAACAAATGAAGTACTAATTATCTCTCAAGATTGGCGGACTCCAATCATCAAATTCCTTTTCGTTAACGAACTCCTAGAAGATCATAGTGAAGCCGAGCGGATCAAACGTCGAAGCAAATGTGTCCTTGTAGTCGGAGAAGACCTGTACCGTCGAAGTGCATCCAGAGTCCTCATGCGCTGCATCACACCAGAGGAGGGCAAGCAAATTCTGCAAACAATCCACTCAGGTATCTGTGGCAACCATGCTGCATTCAGGACGTTAGTCGAAAAGGCTTACAGGCAAGGATTTTTTTGGCCGACTGTTTGGACATAGTTTGGACATGCGAGGGATGCCAATTCTTTGCACGGCAAACACATCTTCCAGCTCAAGAACTTCAAACAATTCCAATCTCTTGGCCCTTTGCAGTTTGGGGGCTTGACATGGTCGGGCCGTTCAAAAAAGCACCAGGAGGGTTCACACACTTGTTCGTCGCAGTGGACAAATTAACAAAGTGGATTGAGGCAAAACCCATTGCTACCATAACAACGGCAAGAGCGAAAGACTTCATCATGAGTATCATATACCGATTTGGAGTTCCCAACCGCATCATAACAGACAACACCACTCAGTTCACTGGCGGCATTTTACAAGATTTTTGTGACGATTTCAGCATCAAGATCTATTACGCTCCTGTGGCACACCCACAAAGCAACGGGCAGGTCGAGCGTGCCAATGGCATGATCTTACAAGGTATCAAAACTAGGGTATTTGACCGACTACAACCATATGCAGGGCGGTGGGTACAAGAACTCCCATCTGTTCTCTGGTCTTTAAGAACCACGGTTAGTCGGGCAACAGGGCAATCCCCTTTCTTCCTAGTCTATAGTGCTAAGGCTATGTTACCAACCGAGTTAGAGTTTGGCTCACCACGAGTTCAAGCCCACTCAGAAGATAAATCAAACGCAGACCGACTGGTCGAACTCGATCAGTTGGAGGAAGCAAGGGACATCGCAACTATTCAGTCGGCAAGGTTCTTCAAGGTGTATGTCGTTATCACAGTCGGAATGTTTGTGGCTGTGCCTTTTTGGTGGGAGATCTCGTCCTGAGAAAAATACAAACCATCAAAGACAGGCATAAACTATCCCCTTTATAGAAAGGGCCGTTCATTATCACTGAGGTAACACGTCCGGGCGCCTACCGACTAAGGACAGAAGACGGTGTCCTAGTCAGTAACTCATGGAATATAGAACAGCTACGTCCTTTCTATACTTGAGTCTTGTATTTTCTTTATATATATGAATAAAGTTTTTTCTCTGACTCACTGCATCGCTTGTCTCAACCGATCAGTGAGTCGGGGGCTACATGTATTACATGCATTGCTTCTGGTAATAAAATCCAAGCATGTTCTATCTGAGTCATGAAGTTATACAACGATTATGTTAAGTTTGCCCGAGCACAGTTCCGTGAGGTGAATGTTTTTCCTAAGTTTATCTCGAATCACTTGGCGTGAACTATCTAGTCGGGTAAAGCTAATGACGATTCAGAGCAGACAAGTACTCGGCAAAATTTAGCAAACATTAGTAAGACATTTACAACATTTACATTTGTTCATTCATGGACACCGACTGTATAATTGTTTCATATCTACATTGCTAGGTCCTTAGCTATTGCCTCCGCAGTTGCCCTCACCTAGCTTACCAACTCCATGCGCTCGGCAAAACCCTCACCAATGGCCTCGATGTCTACCCTAGGGTAGAACGACTTGGTCATGGCAAGTGCCTGGGCGACCCCTACTACAACACGCTCATCAGAGTACTTCTTTAAGATACTCGGAGCTTCATTGAGGTGTTTTGCTACTTGGGCGATCGAGCTTGAGCTGGACCCAGGGTGGTGCGGCTTCATGATGTCAGGGAGAGTCTTCGCAGAATCAACGATGATCTGTCGTGATTCCTTGATGATCTTGATTTCCTCCGCAAAGGTGCCAAACTGGATCTTCGAGTTGGCCTGGGATGCTGCTCACACATCAACAAGAATATCAGTTTGCTGGAATAAGCAGTCAGAGCTAATCTACAGTCGGGCAGGAAACTTACTGGCGTAGTCGGCTTCCACCTTCGCCTTGGCCTTCTCGACTTCCTTCAATTTTTTCTCGAGGCTCATTCTCCTTGGTCAGGGCGCTGAGCTCAGACTCAAGGTCTGTAACATGAGATAGTAAAAGCTCCATAATGTAGAGAAGTGCACTTGGGATTCACTCGGGAAGACAGCAACAAGGAGACTTACTTCTTATCTTCTCGGCTTGGGCCCAGTTTTCGTCCCTGAGCTTGTCCACAGACCCTTTCAGCCATGTTTCTCTCTCCTGGCTAGTCCGCTCCAAGTCATCGTTGGCCACCTGGAGCAAGTGAAACTAGAGCAACTGAGGGGCAAACTCGGTCAAGACCTTGCCCATTTTTTTAGAGCGGTCAACAACCTTCTGCTCAAGATGTACCAAAGTCAATCAGAATCAACAGGCAGAGTATAAGATTCAGAAAAATCATCAGTCAGTAAACGCAGCAGGATTGACTATGTACCTGAATCCCCTTCGACGCAGCAATTGGAGCATACATCAGATTGGTCCTCTCTCTTAGGGCTGCTTGCTCGTTGTGTTCAAAATTCTCTGCCACCCCCTCAAGAGAAACCTAGTAAAATGTTCTGGGGCGGTTTGGCGAAGGAGCTACGAGCCTAGGGAGGTCACCCTCCTCTGAAGATGACAACAACTCCGGCGATGGGGTCCTAGGCCTCAGCTCAACCTCTGTAGGGGCTTCTGGGATCGGCTCAAGGGCTGGAGCTGTAACCTCAACCACGGTGTCCTAGCTGGCTGCTGCTGGTGGCTAGGCTGTCGGGATCGCCTCAGCCTTAGTAGCTGGGGCGGCCTCTAGCTCAGCCTGTAGCATTGCTTGCTCTGGCTCAGCCAGGATGGGTTCGGCAGCAGGGGTTGGTGGCGCAGTCCCCTGGGGTTTGTGTCACTTCGCTTCCTACAGAAATCGTTGACAATCATGATACTACAATGACATTCAAAGTCTCTCAGAAGATTGAAGATTCTCTACTACCTCTTGGAAGTCTTGAACTTCCATAGTGGTGCTCCAGTGGAGGTCAGCGAGGGGCTTGACAGCCTACTCGGCGGCGGAGAGCCACCGACTGGTCCCAGGACTCAGCATCGAATTCCTCGCAGTCCTGCAAATACTTGGACAACATCCATCATATATTGCAGAATTGGACAGGCATTCACAACATTCATCATAGATGGATATCAAGCTAACAGCAATATCACAAGATTACCATTGGCCAGGGCCTGCCCTTGCAGTAGGGCTTGGGGGTTTGCTCCTTGTCCTTGGTCTCCACAACCCCATTGACAAAGAAGCCTAACAAGGTGTCCATTACCTTGTCTTTGTCCGCGACGTCGGGGTACTCTCGGCTGGGGTCATCCTTGCCCTGGTAATTCCAGCCGAAATGGCTCCTGGCCTTCAGAGGTCGGGTGCGGCGGTTCAAGAAGCACCTCGCTACCCATGGGCCTGTCAAGGCCGTGCTCTTTAGGAGGTCGATGAAGGACCAGCTGGGCAGGATAGTTGGAGAAGAACCAGAGAAAGGGGGCAGAGAGGGTTCAAGATTTGAGCAATAAAACCACTCTCGATGCCATCCTTTGAGGGAGGTTTTCAGGGGGACATTGAGGTAGATTTTCTTCATCTCATTTCTGAGTTGAAGGCCTGTCCTCCTGATGATCTGGATCTTGGTCTTAGAAGGTTGGGGCTTGATATGGAAGAGGTATCGAAAAAGATTGAAATGGGGTTTTACCCCCAGAAAGGATTCGCAGAGGGTGGTGAAGATAGATATCTGAAGAATCGAGTTGGGATTGAGATTCACCAACTCGATCTAGTAAAAAGGGAGGAGCTGGCGAAGGAAATCTGAAGAAGGGAGGGCCAAGCCACGATCGAAGAACGAGGTGAAGACAACACTCTCACCTGGTCTGGGGGCTGGAAAGGTTTCCCCGTCGGCGATGTACCAGTGGATGACCTCCTGTTGTTGCAAGATCATCCGTTTCTCCAAGAGCTTCGTCTTCACCAAGCTGCAATCTGACACCGGCCATACTCTAGACGCCATGTCGGGAATCTCGAACAGGGCCTTCGGCATTGCTAGAGGAAGAGGAAATCGATGGAAAGGCTTGCAGAGAGTTGGAATCAATGCAGGGAAGCGGAGCTCTACGGGTCTCAAGTTGGGGGCGCGAGCAGCAGTGAACCCTAGCGAGGCAAAAAGCGTGAAGTTTGGGCGTGGAATCGGAAGACGAAGCGATTTGGCGGATTGGGGAAGAAAGGGGAATATTTTCTCTTTCCTGCCGCCTTATAAGGCCTAAATCGGGTTAGTGGGCTTAGGCCGACTAGCTTGGTGATGGGCTATAAGATATAAGTTTCTAAATGGCATGCCCTGTTGGGCCGACTACTGGCTGTGTTAAAATCATAGTGCATATGCCATTTTATAGAAACCGATTAAATAATCAGATATGCTTCATGTTAAGCCTAATTGCTGGACACATGTGTTCATATATCTGTATTATTTAACAGGTATTGAGGATATATCCTTATAAGGATCAATAGCTGATCTCCATTAAAATTAGGGATGCATGTATTGTCAAGAACACCTGACCACATATTGGGTTAAAAATCCAGGAAGTGGTACTTGACTTACATGCTTAGCCAAAATTACTTTGAGCAAAAATACTTCCAACTGACATGATGCTGAAGAGTCTAATGTCTGAATAGTATACTACTCGAAAAAAGGCTTAAAGGTTAAAGATCTTTGATTTTATGTTTAATTGTTTTACAATTAAGCACAAAGTCGGGGACTACACCTAATAGGTGCGCCTATTCGGTGCACACTATTCATATTTTCTTATGAAGCCCTTCATAGCCTTGTTACCAGCCAATATGAAGTAGGACTTGGAGAAAAAGCACTCGAACAATGAGTACTCGGTAGCAAATCACTCGAGAAGTCTTCACCAAGGAGGATGAATACTCGGCATCAGCTGTGACTCAACTATGAAGGTCTCAGGGGCTACTGTGAAGGCCATGGGCCCCGAGTACCTCATGAACAACATTAAGGCCACTCGGACAGAGGATGGGCCTAACCATGTGATTAGGGATGCAACAGGACTCGGTGAATATTACCTTGTACAATAAGAAAAGGATATAGTCCTAGTCGAGTACATTGTATCTCTAGAAGAAAATCCCTTGGTCGAAGTCCGACTAGGATTCCTACCCTAAACCTTAAGCCTCTTCGATATACAAGGGGAGGCAGGGAGTCCCCTGAGGGCAGAAGAACAACATCATACAATCTCACCAGAGAAACCTCAAAGGCAATACACAACAGCTAGAAGTAGGGTATTACCTCACCTTGAGGATCTGAACCAGGATAAATCATTCCATGTTCCTTTGCAATCCATCAAGTTTAGGTCTCAAAAGTAGCCCCATATTCTTATTGTCGATACAAAACATTGACAGCGTCCGTCGCACACCTGCAGTCGAACGGGGTAGCCGAAAGGGCAAACAGCAAAGATCTTGAAGTCCTCAAGAAGAGACTGGATGAAAGCGCGCGAAAGGAAGAATGGCCCAAGAAACTCACATCGGTGCTCTGGGCGCTTCGTACCACCCTTAACACGGCCAACCAAGTGCTGCCCGTTCATGCTCGTATACGGCAATAGCGCTATACCCGAGCAAGCTGGGGGCCAAAACCTCGCGCCCGAGTCATAATGTCTGGAGAACGGGGCCCGAAAAGCTACCTTTGGAGCTGCAATTGAAGGGGTACGATCGAGGCGCTACAAAACATGGCAAATGTACGTCCACCTCGACAATGAAAAGGTTATTTACACAGGAAATGCGGCCGATAGGAGATCTTGCCGGGGCACATGGTGCTCAAGAAGAAAAGTAACCCCGTGGCGGTAGGCAAGCTCGAGTCAAGATGGGAGGGACCATATCTCGTAGCTCACAAGTCGCGCGAAGGGGCTTACAAACTGGCGACCATGGAGGGCGAAGAGCTGGACCATACATGGAACGCCGCTTCGCTGAAGCGTTACTACATGTAATGAGCATGTAAAAAAACTGGAGATTATTATCCACAATGGAGCCTGAACCAGTATAAAACTCTCTGGCCATGCATTCTCGCAAATGACCCAAAAGGAAATGCCTGATCAGCGCTCTGTCAAATAGGGGAAGCGGAGAAGAATCGAAACATCGCTCGATCAACGCTGAAATTGCGTAGCGTCGTCCAAATGCACAGTGCGAAAAATAACTTAGCGAACAAGTGCCAAGTAATAACTTGGCGCTATCTGTCGAAGGTAGGGGACGGCGAGCGGCCGAAGCATCGCTCAGCCGCAGAAAAATACTACGAACACATAGCACGAAAGCTAACCCACTGGACAAGCGCCAAGTAATTACTTGGCGCTATCTATCGAAGGTAGGAAGATGGCGAGCGGTCGAAGCATTGCTCGGCCGCAGAAAAATACTACGAATGCATGGTGCGAAAGAAGCTAACCCACCAGACTAGCGCCAAGTAATAATTCAATCACTTGGTGCTATCTGTCGAAGGTAGGGGACGGCGAGTGGCCAAAGCATCACTCGGCCACGGAAAAATGCTACGAATGCATAGTGTGAAAACGAAACAAATCACGAAGGCCAACCCACCAACAAGCGCTATGTACTACCTAAGCGCTACCCATTGAGGGTAGGGGACGGCGAGTGGTCAAAGCACCATTCGGCCACCGAAAACTATAAGATACCGGCACGAATGTCGAACTCGTTGGATATCGGACAAGCATTAAGTCTACCGCAATCGAAGCCATATGATGTCGAAGATGACAAAAACGGCAAAAAAATAATGAAAAGGGATTTTATTCCAAAAAAATCTCGAATTACAAGAATTACACGATGCATCAAAATACATATAAATGGTACAACAAGCCTATCCCGAAGAGACGACAAAACCTCGCTATTGACGAACTATAATTTACAGGCTAACTAAACTCCCAGAAGGACTGGGGGTAGAAATTCTCCACCGAAAAATGTAGTCGCTCGAAGCTCCTCCGTCGCTCGAAGTTGAGTCATCGCTGGTAATGTCAATGACCGGAGAATCGCGAGCAGGCGCTTCGCAGTCCGCCGAATCGTCGCTATCCAGAACAACGACAGGAACTCACGGGTGAGAGTTAGCAGGGACGAATGAAAAGCTGGTAGTCCCGGTTGAAGTCAGACACGTCGTGCCCAGGGTTTTTTCGTAACCACTTCGTCACAGAGCTAAGGGCGTAGCTCCGGCCATTGATCACCATGGCTGGAACACGGTCTTCGGGACCTGGGTACCTCATCTTCCCAGGTGGCCGAGACGCAACGAATTTAAAGTTCATCACCGGCCGCAGGTAGTTGAAGCAGGGAAAGCAAAGCTTTAGATTGAGCGACACCTGATATGTGCGAAAGATACTTTCTTTCATAAGCAAAAGTGGGGCTGAAGGCCTTACATAAGCAAATTTACAAAAGGCCAATCTTCGGCAGGACTAGCTATCCTAAGCTACCAAAAATAAACATAAGCCAAGCAAGGGAGGCCGTCACACTTGCGGCGGCGCCTCGGTCTCAGGCATGTCTCCGCCATCCTCTAGCATCATCTCGGTCGCCTCGCGCTCCCCTCGCTTTTACAGTTAATCGTGAAGGTGCTCGGCAGCTATCTCCTTGCCCTTCGGCACCCACTAACATTTCCGGAAGGATCGGTAGAGAGGCCGAACGTCATCCTCGCTTTCCCACATGCTATTGTCTTCAACATCACGGGCGTAGATTGCAGGGAGGTCTTGGAGATGGTTGCAGCCGCCAGCGTAGAGCACAAAGAGAATGCCGTAGCCTACGGTTTGGGCACATCAATCGCCGAAGACGCCGGAGGCATCGCCCACCGCCCCTCCGGCAATGACGCACCAATCGGTGAACGCCTTGGCAGGGCATCTTCTTCAGGCAACGGCAGAGGAAAAGCGCCCATCCTCGTGAGTGCCACGCGAAGCATACGGCTGGCGTCGATGGCCAAAGCCCGAGTGCCGGCCTCAACCTCCTTCGCCTTCGACAGCTCAACGTGAAGGCGTTCGAGCTCGGCTTCGCATTTGGCAAGGCGAACTCAGAGCTGATCGGCCTCGATCCTCAGGGCGGCGTTTGAAGTCTTGGCATCCTTAAGCGCCTTCTTCAGAACACTCTTTTCCTTGGCCAGCCGTTCGGCCTTCGACGCCTCGTCCTGCTGACGGCTCTTGAGGCCGTCCAGGCAAGCATGCGTCATATGCTCGTAGCACCCTGTCAAGGAGAGCGCCTGGAAAAATACGAAGCCAAGAGATAAGCGAAGCAAGATCAAAGGCCCAAGAAATGGGTCGAAGAAACAAACAAAAAGGGCACAAAAACCTACCTTGGTCAACAGCCCACGCAACGACAAACCCGCCTTGTTGAGGTCAAACCGGTTGTCAACAACCAGCTGGACAGTCGAGGGTGAAGCCAAGGAGCTAAAGCCGCCAATAAACGAGCAAAGCTCATCGCGGCAGGCAAAGTCCTCGGCGATGAAGCTCAGTGCCGGGAGGATCCTATCAGAGGCGGATAGCGTCGCGGTCGGTCACCCGCTCGCCTCCTTGGCGCCTTGACCGCTGCTGCTGGCGGGCTCCGGCCAGCACGTCCTCCGTCGCGTCCTCGCTGTCATCATCCACGACAACGTTCTCTTCCTCGTCGAGCTGAGGGTGTAGGATTGAACACAAGAACCAAGCCTACCAGAGGGAGATGAATGGTAGGAAAAACCAAACAACCAAATCTTTTAGCAGAAATAAAAGAAACATCTGACCTGGATGAAGTTGCGATGCACTGTAGTATACCGCCGGTCCGATTGTCGTGCTGCCGACGCTTCGACCGCCTTGAAGCCACCGATCTAACCGCCCACAAACAAAGAACACAACTCAACGAAACTATTGAAAGTAGATCAACTTTTTTACATAAAGATGTGTCTACAAAGTGCATACAAAGCACTCCACTCTCTCAAAACTAAACCCTAGCTTTTCTCTCTTCCAAGTTATGGCTCTAGGGCCTCAATCCCTCATCTATTTATATCTAAAATCTCCAACACAAAGTAGGAGTAGAACTCCTAATCCTACTAGGACTCAACTCTTAATCCTACTAGGACTCAACTCCTAATCCAAGTAGGACTCAACTCCTAATTCTAACAAGACTCAAACTTTCCAATCTTGGACTCCTACCCAAAATAAACTCCTCTTTCCATACGCACACAATTCCTCTTGTATGCCATATAGAATCTTCACCTCCACGTGCATTGATCTCTAGCCTTTAGTATTCCGCGTGATCTCCAGATCATCCGAACATCAACTTCTCCCAAGTCAACTCCCGATCCATCATTGGCAATACTCCCGAGGCCTCAAGACTCATCTACACATGCAAAAACAAAGAAACCATATCCGAGCACAAGTCCTTCCCAACTTGACTAACATTAGTTACACACACTCACACCAACATCCACATATATTTTCAAACCAAATTCCATTAAATAAATCATTTGTAAAGCCAATTGCTCATCGCAAAATATTAATCATGACAATAATTTTACAATCTCCCTCTTGATGAACACATTGGCAACATCTCCAAAATGCAAATTTATATTTTTGAAAAATAAAAACCAAGAAGTGTCAAAAACACTGATGGCTCAAAAACCACAAAAGCAAAACAGAAAAACTCTCCCCCTTTTTAAAAGAAAGAATTTCTCCTCTATATTTGCAATAAAAGCACAAAATCGACTATTTTTAAGAATCGATCAACTTGTCAAATTTTTCAAATGCTCCCCTTTTCTCAGCTCCCCGTTTCTTTAAGCATGCATTTTGTATATTTCTCCCCCTTTGACAATGATTTCATCAAGAATTTCAAAAGATAAAATATAAACCATGAAAGCACAAATACAATGAATACAAAATATTTATCAATTCTTCTTTTTTGAATTTTTCTTTACTAGGAGCTTTGAAATGTACCTAAAGCAACTCAGAGACATGTGTTGCAAGACAAGGGAGATAAAATGATCAACTAGCTAACAAGCATGAATTATAGTCCAAACATGAATCAATGATATTACAATCAAGATCAAATCAGCACTAAATATTCATAATTTCAACAATTTATAATGCAACACTTCCGCTAGTACATAGGTTGAACAAAATACCCTTACACATAGACAAGAAGGTTAAAACATTCTTTACTCAAATTTTAATTGCTCTTTCAAAAAACATACCACTTATAGAGAGTTTTCCAACAAATTTAAGCTTTTTGCTCACAGATAACAAATCTCTCAATTTTTCCGGGTATGTCCTTGTCGTGATTACTGTTTTCAAGGATTCGGCACCCATTATTTTCCTCACCGCGGATACGTCCTTGTTGTGATTACTGTTTCCAAGGATTCGGTATCCATTTTTACCTCTCATAAAGTAAATACAAGCAAATTGACTTTATTTGCATTTGCGACATGTAGAGAGCATTTGAGGAATGAAAAAACCAACAAGTATATATGCAACATAAATTATTCAAACTAACACTAGGTTCAACATTGCATATTTATTTAAATTCAAGTAAAAGAATTATTTGTTATGCATCATATCCCTCAAAAGTAATAGCAAAGGCTTATATAAAGACTAGAATGCATACAAGCTAAACTAGCGACCAAAAGATCTCACTCATACTGCTAGCAAGCACAAGAATATACAAGAGGTATAAAACAAAGCTCCACTTTTCTTTTTTATTTTCAAATTGATAGCAATGCAATAAATTAAATATGAATGCATCGAAAAGCATAAACTCCCCCTCAAATCAACCTCCAAACCCTCCCGACGAAAAACAAAGCAAATTGAGAAGATATCAAAGGTTTTGAAAAAGACAACCAATTTCCAACGATATCACTAAGGTTCTCATGAATTGACATGTCTCCACTTGTATTATTATCAAAAACTACTATCTCCATAACTAGCAAGGAAAAAACTAATGAAGAAATAGATATTATATTGCCAATTCATAAGTAGATCAATGTTACCTTAAAATCAATGGCGTCTCAATCGTTTAATGCACATTGGGAGTATGCCGCCAAAAGACCTATGCACAAGAAGATGTCGAGACCTTTGTGTTGGGATTAGAAATAAGAAATTTAGGAATCTAACACTGAGACACACGACCAATAGAACTAGTAGGCAAAACACATGTATAAGCATAAATAGAATCAGTACCAGACTTACTTAAAAACTTACCTTGAGGCTTTACTGAAGACCAATCTGACCGATGCTGAAAAGTCGGTCTAACCACTGTCAGCCATCAGTCTGATTGTTGATGTGCCTGCAGTCTAACTGCCCATGGCCACCGGTTGGACCGCTCTGGGGCTTGTGGTCTAACTGGGCCACTTGAAGAAAAGCTCGACCTTTGCCACCCCAACGTTGCAAGTTCATGTTCTCTTTCTTTTTTCTGTTTTCTTACAAGTCTAAATCAAAACTGAACCAAATGCCCATCCTTACCACAATGGGAGCAATTGTACTTCACACGTGTTTTTTCTTTAGAAGAAGAAGAAGAAGTAATTGCACAAGTTATAGAAAGATTTGACAAAATTTCAGCGGATTTGAAAATCATTTTCTTTGGTTCAGGTTTTGTGAAAATCTCACTGTTTTTACAAACACCAAGAATACTCGTTGGATAATTAGTAAAATAAGCATGTGATCAAAACCTATTCCTCTATTGTGTGTGCTCACTTTAGAAGTATCCAAAATCATATTGAGTTTCTTTTTACCATCAGAAAATCTTTGCAAAGAACTTTTCAAATAAGCAACCTCATTTGTCAAAGAAACAAAATTTTCACAAGATTTTGCAATCTCTTTTTGTTTGCGACAATTTGAGCATGAAAGTACTTCGTGAGTTTTCATGTTGTTTTGCAAAAACTCAACTCCACCAAGAGCATATTTCAATTTCATCTCATTTAAAAAACACTTTGAGCAAGTTCTAAAACTTGAAACATCCTTGTTGTGGAGGCCATGGGCCCCGGGTACCTCATTACTAGTACATGGGCCACTCGGATAGAGGATGGGCCGAACCATGTAATTAGAGATAAGATAGCACCCGGCAGGATGTGCCTTGTATAATAAGGAAACATAGTCTTAGTCGGATAGGACTCTATCTCTAAGGAGGAAATCCCTTGGCCGTATCCGGCTGGGATCCTTATCATGTACCCATGTCCCCTAGTATATAAAGGGAGGCAGGGCGCCCCTCAGGGCGAGGACAAAAAGGTCAACCAGATCATCGATCACCATACACCTCAGAGGAATAACACTTCAACTGGACGTAAGGTATTACCTCACCTTGAGGGCCTGAACCAGTATAATTCTCCTGTGTTCCTCTGCAGTCCACCGAATTCACCTTCGCCAAGTAGCCCCATAGTTTTATTGCTGGTGCAAAGCATCGACAGTTGGCGTGCCAGGTAGGGGCTCCGGCGAATTCCTCATCAGAAGATTCGATGGATTCGATCAACGGAGTCAACAGCAACAAGTTCTCCCCCGGAGATGCAATTACCTTCAGGAGCTTAGATTTCTTTGCCGATCAACTCGGCAATCTCACCTTGGCTGAGGCAGATCCAATCCTGCCGGTCGAGGAAATAGCCGACATAGCGCCAGTCGGCCCATCGGACACCACCGTCTCCTTCAGCGACTTTCTGTGGCAGTCCTTCACATCGCCGAGCATCGGGACAACCCTTTCCTTCGGAGTCCGACTCGCGCTAGGCCTCGAGCCAGCCCGGGTTGGGCCGAGAAGGGGAGAGGTCAGCAATCTCCCTCACTGCTCCGGCGACGCTGCGCATCAAAACCCCGCGCAGCAGACGCGATCTCTAGCAATTCAGTTTGGACACGGCCAAGCGCCGTTTCAGATTGGATCTAGAGAGGTCGGAGTCGTTCTCACTCCGATAAACTACTCGAAGTCCGACGCCAAGTCAGATAGCGGTTCGAGCGCTAGTTCGGACTCTACATTGGCAAGCTTCCTCCTTTCCCGCGAGATCTTCATGGCCTCAACGCCACCATCTGAAGTACGCCGACTACAAGAAGAGCAACAGGAGGAGGCGCGCCGACTACAACAAGAGGAGGCCAATCGTGTGGCCCGCAATGAAGAGCTACGCCAAGCTGGGCGAGTCGCTCAGCAGCAGATCCTCCAAACCAAAGTCAGCGATCACGACATCTTCGTCATGCCACAACAGAACATCGTGGCCGCCGCAACCTTGCTGGATACACTCCAACTCGGGCCTGATCACCAGGCCACCCCAACTATCGCCAAGATCAAGGCGATGATCACAGCTGCCGCCTGTCAACAGCAACAGCAGTCGGGCGACACAATTATACCGACCAACCGGTCGGGTTCCCCGGCGGCAGGCTCATCTGCATCAACTCGGCACCGGATAGCCGGCTCTAGTCGGCAATGCGAGGCGTCTAGGCAAACCTCGCTCGGCAATACTAATAACGACAACTGGCGCCGTCACTGGTATGACTGCCGGCCTAATCAAGACCTCCGAGAGCGCCTACCACACGACCTTCACCATACTATCAGTGCCCGGCACCGCGAACGACAAGAAGATGAGCGACGCCGACTGGAAGACGAACACGAGCGCTTTGGCCTCCATCACGAGTGGTTTAACTGCCGTGGTCGAAGCCCGAGCCCCCGCGAAGATGAAGGCATCCCAGCCTTCACTCGAGAGCTACAGGACGTACATTGGCCGACTGGCTTCAAGCCCACTGGTATTGAAAAGTACGACGGCAAGACAAATCCCGAGTCCTGGCTCACCGTATACGTCCTAGCAGTTCGAGCTGCTGGGGGCGACAATAAAGTCATGGCTAACTACCTCCCGATCGCACTAGCTGACTCAGCGAGGACATGGCTGACAGGCCTCCCTAAGCGGTCGATCGGTTCTTGGGGAGAACTCAGGGAGCGATTTATCGCTAATTTCCAGGGGACCTACGAGAGACCGGCTTCAGAGCATGATCTTTATCAGCTCCACCAGAAAAAAACGAGTCTCTGCGCGAATTCATCAAAAGGTTTTCCAAGAAGCACAACCAGATTCCAACTGTCAAAGACGAGGCCGTCATCGCCGCCATTCGCAAAGGTGTAAAAGACGCCCCGCTTATTGCAAAGTTCACTCGGAAGCCACCATCCATAGCCCGGGCACTCTTCGACATGGCCAATAAATACGTCGACTCGGCCAAAGCGGTCGCTGAGGCCCTCGACGAGAAGAAGGAGCCCCGACAGAAAGAACAGAAGGCGAAAGCCGACAACGAGCCATCTCAAAACAAGTCTGGTAGCCGTAAGTGAAAGTCGGACAATGAGGTGGCCAACATGGAGCGCAGTCGGTCGCGGCCCCAGCGAAACAACGACTACCAGAAAGTTATGAGCAGGTGTGGGTGCCATGGGCCCCGGGTACCTCATGACAAGCATATGGGCCACTCGGACAGAGGATGGGCCTAGCCTTGTAATTAGAGATATAGCTAGATTCGGCAGACTTCGCCTTGTATAGAAAGGAATATACAGTCCTAGTCGGGTGCGTTATATCTCTAAGGGGAGATCTCCTAGTCGTAATCCGATGGGGACTCCTACCTTGTGACCCTGTCCCCCAGTATATAAGGGGAGGCAGGGCGCCCCCTGAGGGCAGAAGAGCACTCATAAGCTCACGGCCATATGGTTCATCAGAATCTCCACCATAATTCCTCAAAGGAATACATATAAACTGGACGTAGGGTATTACCTCACGTTGAGGGCCTGAACCAGTATAAAAATCTCCTTGTGTTCCTTTGCAATCCACCGAGTTTCCATCCGCCGACTAGCCCCATATATTTATTGCCGGTGTAAAACATCGATAGTTGGCGCGCCAGGTAGGGGCTCCGGCGCGATCTACATCTACAAGCTCAATGGATCCAGCAACCGGAGTCGACGGCGGCAAACTCTCCCCCGGAGATACAATTGCATTCAGAAGCCTCGACTTCGCCGCCGACCAGATCGGCAATCTCACCTTGGCCGACACGGACCCGATCCATCCGGCCGAGGAACCAGCCGACTTCGCGCCAGTCGGCCTACACGATGCTGCGGCAATCTCTCACGACATGCTGCGGTGATCTCCAATACGCCCGATTCCAGGGACAACTCTTTCTTTCGGTGTTCGACTCGGACTCGGTTTTGAGCCGGCCGAGATCGGGCCAAAAAAGGAAGAGATCGTCAATTTCCCGTTCGGACTCGGCGACGCCGCAGATATCTACAATCTACATCCGACGCGGCAAACCCGATCCCCTGGAGTTCAACTCGGATACGGCCCCGAGCCGCTCGAGATCGGATCTAGGGAGGTCGGAGTTGCACTCATCTCCATCAACCATCCCGACTTCGACTCGAAGTCGGACTCCGACTTCCAGTCGGACTACGACTCTAAGTCGGACAACAGCTCGGCAAGCTTTTCTCCGCCACGAGAAATCTTCATGGCATCCAAAGGCTCTACTCCTACTCAGGAATCACGCCGACTACGCAAACGGCAAGAGGAGGAGGCCCGCCGACTGCGAGAACAACAAGAGGAAGAAGCAAGACGCCTGCGCGCCCGCAACGACGATCTGCGTAGAGCCGGGCGGACTGCTCAGCAACAAGTCCTCCAAACCCGAGTCGGCGACCACAACATCTTCGTCACACCCCAACAGAACATCGTGGCCGCTGCAACTCTACTGGATACACTCCAGTTCGGACCTGATCACCAGGCCACCCCGACGATCGCAAGGATAAAAGCCATGCTTACAGCTGCTGCATGTCAACAGCACCAACAGTCGGGTGATACCCTCATACCGACCAACTGTTCGATTTCCCCAACGGCGGTCTCATCCGCTTCAAAGCGACGCCGAGCAGCCGGCTCTAGTCGGCAGCACACAGAGTCACACCAAACGTCACTCGGCAACCCCAACGACGACCAGCGGCTCCGAGGCCAACCACGGCGTGACCTTCAGCAAAACACCAATGCTCGGCACCGCGAACGAGAGGAAGACGAGCAACGCCAACTGGAAGACAACAACGAGTGCTTCGGCTTCCACCACGAGCGGTTTCGCCGCCATAGTCGGGGTCGGAGTCCTCATGAAGATGGAGTACTAGCCTTCACCCAGGAGCTACAACAGGTCGACTGGCCGTCGGGTTTCAAGTCTACAGGCATCGAAAAATACGACGGCAAGATCGATCCCGAGTCTTGGCTCACAGCATACACTCTGGCAATCCAAGCTGCCGGAGGTGACCACAAAGTCATGGCTAACTACCTCCTAGTTGCTTTAGCCGACTCAGCGAGGACATGGCTAACAGGACTTCCCAAGCAATCAATCGGCTCTTGGGGAGAACTCCGGGAACGTTTCATCACCAACTTCCAGGGGACATACGAGAGGCCATCTTCCGAATATGACCTATATCAGTTGCGTCAAAGGAAGAACGAGTCTCTTCGTGACTTCATCAAGAGGTTTTCTGAGAAGAGGAACTCAATCCCGAAGATCAAGGACGAGGTCGTCATCGCCGCCTTCCGAAAAGGAGTAAAAGACATCTCGTTCATCGACAAATTCACGCGGAAGCCTCCCAACTCTGTCAAGGCCCTATTCGACATAGCAAACAAGTACGCCGACTCTGCCCACGCTGTTGCTGAGGCTCTCGAAAACAAAAAGGCATCCTGACAGAAGAAGCGGGAGGGCACCAACGACACGGTCCCGACTAAAGCCGGGAATCACAATCGCAAGTCGGACGGCTTCATTGTGGCAGTCAGTCACAACCGTCTTCGACCTTCAACAACCGAGGATTATCAGAACAACAAGAGACATGCTCGGGGGCTCATAAGCCCAAACGCAAGGATGGCATCCCCACTCCCAAATACCGAACAGCTAAGTCGCTTTTTGATAAACATCTCCTCACTTGGCCTTGCTAGTGCCACAGCCGCTTACACCTAATAGGTGTACAAGCTGCACATTTACTTTTTTCTGTTTTTGCTCTTAAATGATTGCAAAAGTACTCGAGTAGCATAAATCTCGATCCGTGAAACTTTGCTCCATGTAAGACAAACTCAAGTCACCCAAAACGCGTGTCCGAGAAAGAGCCATGAGCCAACTCCCGACGCTGGGGGGCTATGACTAGTCGGGCAGAGTGCTTAAACGTAAGGGGTCAACTACTCGAGGAAATTAATATCAAAAAGAGGGAGAACACGTATTTACATATATTGTAAAATACATTTTATTCGGGTGATTATTTCCATCATCAGATGCTACTCATCCGATATCTTTATATTGCAGGCCCAGCTCCGGATACGCGTGACAGGAACTCAAGGCTGCGAGCCTATCTCCTATGCTCGGGGGCTGGACAAGTCTGCCAAAGTACACTCGGGATGCTCCATGAGGGCTACTTACCGAGTACTTCCGCCAGTCGGGACGTCATCTTCCCCGGCTACGCTCCATGTGAGCTGACAACTGCCTTCCGGCACTAGTCGGGGGTCGTATATTACTCGGGTGGGTGAGGTACGCCCCATGAGGGTCGCTAGCCGAATCCTATGCTAATGCAAGGTTCGGGTACCGCGCTTGGCTATAACTCTGTTGGGTAGGGTATGCCCCATGAGGGTCGCTAGCCGGATCCTATGCTAATGCAAGGTTCGGGTACCCTGCTCGGCTCTCCTGAAGGCAGGGAAGACTTACATCGTCAAAGCGCATCCGGAGTTCTCATGCACCACGTCACACCTGAGGAGGGCAAGCAGATCCTACGACATACCTGCTCGGGCACCTATGGCAACCAGGCTGCATCCAGAACATAAGTCGGAAAGGCTTGCGAGTAAGGATTTCTCTGGCTGATTGCGGTTTTCGACACCAAAAAACTCATCCTGACAGGCGATGGATGATACTTCTATAGAGCTATGCCGGATAGGTCGGTTCAGGCCGGCTTATTTGGTAGCAGCCACCAAGATATGAGTTCCTACAGTAGCATGCTCCATGTGGGCCGCCCGCAGGCTGAGTTGAAATTATAGCGCTGGTGCTACCCACAGGAACCGATGAGGTAAACAGATATGCTTCATGAAAGCCTTATTGCTAAACATATATGTTTGGGTATCTGTTTTATCCACCAGGTCTCGAGGATATATCCTTACAAGGATCACAAGCTGGTCTTCATTAAAATTGGGGATGCAGGTATCTTTCTCGGGTACACCTGACCACGCCATGGATTTATTTTTATAAAGTGGTACTCGGCCTACATGCATGGCCATCAGTTGCCATGAGCAACATTATTCCCACTGACATGATGTGGAAGAGTCTAACTTTCGAGTAGTGCACTACTCGGGAGAGACTATAAATTTCTTATTCCCGCTGACATGATGCGGAGGAGTCTAACTTTCGAGTAGCATACTACTCGGGAAAGACTATAAACATTCTTCCAGCTGACGAGCTGAAGAGTCTAACTTCCAAATGGGACGCCACTCGGGACAGACTATAAACACCTTTTCCAGCTGACATGAAGCTGACGAGTCTAATTTTCGAGTAGTATACTACTTGGGAAAGACTATAAATAATCATCCCGGCTGACATGATGCCGACGAGTCTGATTTTCGAGTGATATACTACTCGGGAAAGACTATAAACACCCCCTTTCCAGCTGACATGACGCTGAAGAGTCCCATATACGAGTAGCATCCTACTCGGCAAGACTATAAATTATATTCCGGTTGACATGATACCGAAGAGTCTCATGTACCAGTAGTAATCTACTCGGGAAAGACTACAAGGTTAAAGATCTTTGACTTCATGTTTAATTGTTTTCACAATTAAGCACAAAGTCGGGGGCTACACCTAATAGGTGCGCCTATTCGGCGCACACTATTCCTACATCTACATGGAGCCCTTCATAGTCTCGCTGCCAGCTGACATGAAACAGGACTCGGGAGAAGCAGCACTCAGACAAAGAGTACTCGGGAGCAATGCACTCGGGAAGACTTCACCGTGGAGGATGAGCACTTGGCATCAGCTGTGACTCAACTATGAAGGTCTCGGGGGCTACTGTGGGTGCCATGGGCCCCGGGTACCTCATGACAAGCATATGGGCCACTCGGACAGAGGATGGGCCTAGCCTTGTAATTAGAGATATAGCTAGATTCGGCAGACTTCGCCTTGTATAGAAAGGAATATACAGTCCTAGTCGGGTGCGTTATATCTCTAAGGGGAGATCTCCTAGTCGTAATCCGATGGGGACTCCTACCTTGTGACCCTGTCCCCCAGTATAAAAAGGGAGGCAGGGCGCCCCCTGAGGGCAGAAGAGCACTCATAAGCTCACGGCCATATGGTTCATCAGAATCGCCACCATAATTCCTCAAAGGAATATATATAAACTGGACGTAAGGTATTACCTCACGTTGAGGGCCTGAACCAGTATAAAAATCTCCTTGTGTTCCTTTGCAATCCACCGAGTTTCCATCCGCCGACTAGCCCCATATATTTATTGCCGGTGTAAAACATTGACAGCAGGCCATGCCCCATTCACCCCAAGGGAAAGCACGCGGCCAAAGACTGCTATATGCTCAAGAAGTTTGCCTCCGAGCAGACTTCATCGTCTGGCGCCGACAAGGACAAAGACAAGCCAGACTCGGGTCCGGCTGATGATTTCCAAGACCCTCAAGCCGAGCTCAACCATATCTTTGGGGGGCCACTCACATACGAGTCCAAGCGCAAACAGAAGCTTTCAGCGCGCGACATCAACACGGTCTCCACGGCCGACACCCCCCAATATCTGCGCTGGTCAGAGATGGCCATCACCTTCAATCGCGCAGATCACCCAGATCGGGTCTCCCACCCGGGACGCTATCCACTCGTCCTGGACCCGGTCGTCAGAAACATCAGGCTGAAGAAAACCCTCATCGACGGAGGTAGCGCGCTTAATATCCTGTTCGCCAAGACTATGGACGAGATGAAAATTCCTCGTTCAGAACTACGGCCGAGCACTGCGCCCTTCCACGGGATAATTCCTGGCCTGTCATCAACTCCACTCGGACAGATAACTTTGCCGGTAACCTTCGGCACGCGGGATAATTTCCGCACAGAAAATGTTTGCTTCGAGGTTGCCGACTTCGAGACTGCGTACCACGCGATACTCGGACGACCGGCACTCGCCAAATTTATGGCGATACCGCACTATACATACATGGTGCTGAAGATGCCTGGACCAGCAGGAGTCCTCTCCCTCCGTAGCGACGTCAAGCAAGCCTTCACCTGCGACAAGGAGAGCTGCGAACTGGCTCAATCACAAGAGGCGGCAGTCGGGCGCGATAGCATTCGGCAAGCCATCACAACAGAAGTCGAGCAAGATCAAGTTCCGGCGAAAAAAGCAGCGAAGTCGGGAATTTCAGCGGACTCTGACACGAAGAAGATCCCCCTGGACCCTTCCGACCCCTCCAAGACTGCTCTAGTCGGGACTGGACTCGACCCCAAATAGGAAGACGCGCTCATCACCTTCCTCCAAGCCAATAAGGATATCTTCGCGTGGAAACCGTCCAACATGCCGGGCGTACCAAGGGAGGTGATCGAGCACGCCCTAAACGTGAAGACAGACGCCAAGCCAGTCAAGCAACGGCTGCGGTGCTTCGCTCAAGACCGCAAAGATGCTATCCGGGAGGAAATTACCAAGCTCCTCGCAGCCGGGTTCATCAAGGAGGTCTACCACCCGGACTAGCTGGCAAACCCAGTTCTGGTCCGGAAGAAAAACGGTAAATGGCGCATGTGCGTCGACTACACCGACCTCAACAAAGCATGCCCCAAGGACCCATTTGGTCTTCCCAGGATAGATCAGGTGGTTGATTCCACAGCAGGGTGCGACCTACTCAGTTTTCTTGACTACTACTCGGGATACCATCAAATCAGCCTGAGGGAGGAAGACTGCTTGAAGATCTCTTTCATCACACCGTTTGGAGCGTATTGCTATATCACAATGCCGTTTGGTCTGAAGAACGCGGGCACAACCTATCAAAGGGCTATTCAGCGGTGTCTGCATACTCAGATCGGGCGCAACGTAGAAGCCTACGTCGACGATGTGGTGATCAAGACCAAGTCGAAAGAAGACCTCATCGCTGACTTGGAAGAAACCTTCCAAAACCTTCGAAGATTCAAGATGAAGTTGAACCCGGAAAAATGCGCCTTCGGTGTGCCATCCGGAAAGTTACTCGGCGTCATTGTCTCGCACCGCGGCATCGAGGCCAACCCGGAGAAAGTCAACACCATCAGGCACATGGCACCCCCGACTAACCTCAAAGACGTCCAGAAGCTGACAGGCTACATGGCGGCACTCAGCCGGTTTATCTCCCGACTGGGCGAACGGGGCATGCCCTTCTTCAAGCTACTCAAAAAAGCTGACAATTTCCAATGGACTCCGGAAGCCCAACGAGCCTTCGAAGACTTCAAAGAATTCCTCACATCACCCCCCGTGTTGGCGTCACCTCTGCCCCAGGAACCGCTAATGCTATATCTGGCGACAACAACACAGGTAGTCAGCACGGTGCTGGTGGTTGAGCGATCCGAACAAGGTCATATTCAAAAAATACAACGGCCAGTCTACTTCGTCAGCGAGGTCCTTGCCGACTCCAAAACGAGATACCCGTAGGTCCAAAAGCTGCTATATGGCCTACTCATCACAGTCCGGAAGCTGGTGCATTATTTCCAAGCACACCAAGTCACGGTGGTCATAGCATTTCCACTCGGGGATGTCCTTCATAATCGCGAGACCACCGGCCGAATCGCTAAATGGGCACTCGAGCTGATGGCGTTCGACATCACCTTTCAGCCACGGACAGCAATCAAGTCTCAAGCTCTAGCCGACTTCGTGGCCGAGTGGACAGAAATCCAACTGCCTACACCAACAGCAAAGCTAGAGTACTGGACAATGTACTTCGACGGTTCTCTACGGATCGGAGGCGCCGGGGCCGGAGTCATATTGACGTCCCCCACTGGTGAAAAACTGAAGTACGTTCTACAAATCCACTTCCCGGCTTCCCACAACGTCGCTGAGTACGAGGCACTTGTTCACGGGCTCCGCATCGCTATATCACTCGGCATACGTCGACTGGTTGTGCGCGGGGATTCTCAACTCGTGGTAAACCAAGTCATGAAAGACTGGACCTGTCTCGACGATACCATGGCGGCATACTGTCAGGAGGTCTGCAAGCTGGAAAACAAGTTCGACAGGCTGGAAATCACACATGTCCTGCGCCAATACAACGACGCAACAGACGAGCTGGCAAACATGGGATCCAAGCGAGAAGCAGTTCCAACTGGAATCTTTGTCGAGCAACTTATGAAGCCATCAGTCAAGAAGAAACCGGCTCCAGATCAGTCGGGAGGCGAGCCTACCCCGACCACAGATGAGGTGCTGCACATATGTCAAGACTGGAGTACTCCTGTTGTCAAATTTCTCCTGGACGACCAACTCCCAGAAGATCGCAGTCAAGCCTACTCAAGGTCCTGTTTACCTCCCGCCAAAAGTTGAGCCAAACCAAGTTGCTTACAACATCAGTAGAGACGTACCAGAAAACCTGTTTGCACAGAACCAGGCTGGGGGGCAACAGGATATTCCTGCTGGATACCATCGATCTGCCTATTATGGGGGATATCAACAGAATTACCCAGGTGGCATTGCCGATCCAGGTAGTTACCAGAGAGAGTATCATAGACAGAATCGGCAACAAACTCCACCTGTGCAGTATCAACAGGACAACACGAGGGAAGAGGATTTGTCAACAAGTGTTGCAGAAATAGTGAGGGAACAGTTTGGGATAAAGCCCAAGGAGTAGACATTTATGTATCGGCATCCATATCCCGAGTGGTTTGATAGAGTGCCATTGCCACACCGATACAGGGTCCCAGATTTTTCCAAGTTCTCAGGGCAAGACAACACATCTACAGTAGAACATGTCAGCCGATTCCTGGCACAGTGCGGAGAGGCATCAGATGAAGAGGCTCTGAGAGTTAGGTTTTTCCCTTTGTCGCTATCTGGATCGGCTTTTACATGGTTCTCTTCATTACCACCGAATTCCGTTCGGGGATGGGCCAATCTAGAAAAACAGTTTCATAAATACTTCTTTGCCGGAATCCATGAGATGAGACTGACAAATTTGACATCGGTTAGGCAACGACCAGATGAAACAGTACCGGAATACATTCAGCGATTTCAGGACGTCAGAAACCAATGTTACAGTCTGAACCTGAGCAATGGGCATCTAGCCGATCTGGCTTTCCAGGGTCTCTTGGCGCCGATTAAGGAGAGGTTTTCATCACAAGAGTTCGAGTCCCTGGCGCACCTGGTACAGAAGGTATCGGCTCATGAAAGCCGATTTCAAGAGGCGAAAAAAGATAAATATCAGAGAAGGGTTGCTCAAGTACAGGTTTATTCATCGAACTTAGACGATGAGGGATCCGATGCTAAAGTCGGATTGGCGGAGTGGGCCAGGAACAAGAAATCAGTATCATGTCCATGGGTCAAGGATATCGGCAAGGAGGAGCGGTATGATTTTGATATTAATAAAGCCGATAAAATCTTTGACTTACTGCTACAAGAGAAACAGATACAACTTCCACCAAACCACGTGATTCCATTAGCCGAAGAACTAAGGAAGAAAAGATATTGCAAGTGGCACAATACTATATCGCATCATACTAATGAGTGCAAAGTTTTTCGGCAACAGATTCAATCGGATGTTGAGCAAGGAAGAATCAAGTTTGAAGACAAGAAGCCAATGAAAATCGACGGACACCCGTTCCCTGTGAACATGGTTTATGCGGGATCATCATCAAGGAATCAAGCCGATGAAGGAAGGCATGTGGATCATAGAAAATCGAGGATTACTTCATCAAGCATGATAGAAAAATATTCAAGGTATGAGGAGCAGTGGATTGAGCCGGATAGGGGAAGATTCAATCCACATTGGGATTCTCCGTTCTTCCGATTCTACTGGGATCAAGGGATGAGATTGCCATCAATTGAAGATTGCCCTGAGTGCGATAATCTGAGGTTTCAGTAGGATCATCAAGAAAGTTCATCGCAAAATCGGCCATCTCGGAGACGGGCATCGGTACATAGCCGATTAGGGCCGGTTCACGAAGAATTCTTTGAAGAAAATGAAGAGGAGGTGCATGAAAAACAAGTCCAGAATCCTCAATGGTGCCCTAGTGGGATATTCACAAAGAATCAGAAGAGAAGGGCACAACGGCTACGACACCGAGAGCAACAGGAAGAATAGAGGCAAGATCAGGAAGAGGCCGATCATCATCACAAGAGAACCAAACAAGTATGGTGTGTGAAAAGGAAGGATGATGAAGATCCATCGGCTCTAGTAAATATGGTGTTCTTTTTGCCTCGGGAGTATAAAGCACTTTCATCAGATGAAGAAGGCAATGAGGAAGTTTTTGCTCAGCTAACGTTGCAACCCGATCAGGCCGTATTTGATAAGCCTGAAGAGTCAGAGCATCGGCACCTAAAGCCATTATATATCAAGGGCTATGTGAATGGGAAGCCGATGACAACGATGCTGGTTGATGGGGGAGCAGCTGTTAATCTCATGCCTCATGCTACATTTCGGAAATTAGGTAAAACTGCCGAAGATTTGATCAAGACAAATATGGTGCTAAAAGACTTCGGTGGGAATTCATCAGAGGCGAAAGGCGTGTTAAACGTGGAATTGACAGTGGGGAATAAGACGTTACCTACTACGTTTTTCGTCATCGACGGGAAGGGGTCATATAGTTTGCTTCTTGGCAGAGATTGGATTCACGCAAACTGTTGCGTGCCCTCGACGATGCATCAATGTTTGATACAATGGCAAGGAGATCAAGTCGAGGTGGTCCTAGCAGATCGGTCAACCAACATTGCAATGACCGATTTGCCAGTCTGGGAAGCCGATGGTGTTGATTGTCTGTCCGGGAAAATATGGGAAGGAGACTATCTTAAGGTCACTAGCCAAGGGATACAGCCGATTCAGCAAGTCGGCTCTGAATTGTTACTCTGATGGGCTCCGTTGAAGATTTTGAGAGGAAACTAGGACAAGGGTTTACGTCGGCCGATGATTTGGAGGAGATCGACATAGGACCAGGAGATAAGACAAGGCCGACGTACATAAGCAAAAGGTTATGTCCTGAACTTCGAGAAGAATTGATAACACTATTGAAGGAGTATCGGGATTGTTTTGCCTAGGAGTATCATGAGATGCCAGGATTAAGCCGATCAATTGTTGAACATCGGCTGCCCATTAAACCAGGATATCGGCCGTTCAAACAGGCTCCAAGGAGATTCAAGGCAGAATTATATGAGCCGATCAAAGCGGAAATCACAAGGTTGTATGATGCCAAATTTATAAGGCCATGCCGATATGCTGAGTGGGTTTCTAATATTGTCCCGGTGGAAAAGAAGAATAGAAAATTGAGGATATGTATCGATTTTCGGGATTTAAATAAAGCTACCCCCAAAGATGAATACCCGATGCCGATAGCAGATTTGTTGGTAGATGCAGCATCAGGATACAAGATTATTAGCTTCATGGACGGCAATGCAGGATACAATCAGATTTTTATGGCAGAGGAAGATATACACAAGACTGCGTTTCGATGTCCTGGAGCTATTGGCTTATATGAGTGGGTGGTAATGACATTCGGATTAAAAAGTGCCGGTGCGACCTATCAGAGGGCAATGAATTATATATTTCATGATCTCATCGGCTTGTTGGTAGAAATTTACATTGATGATATGGTGGTTAAGTCTAAAAGTGAGGAAAGCCATATAGCCGATTTGCGAAAAGTGCTGGAGAGGGCCAAGAAATACGGACTAAGGATGAATCCCAATAAATGTGCTTTTGGTGTATCGGCTGGGCAGTTTTTGGGTTTTATGGTTCATGAGCGAGGAATTGAAGTCAGTCAAAGGAGCATCAGAGCCATCAAGACCACGGAGCCACCAAGCAATAAGATGGAGTTGCAGTCATTGATCGGCAAGATTAATTTTGTGAGGAGGTTTATATCAAATTTGTCAGGGAGAATTGAATCTTTTACTCCGTTGTTGAAGTTGAAAGCCGATCAAGGGTTCGTGTGGGGGGCAGATCAGCAGAAGGCGTTCGATGGAATCAAGAGTTATCTGAGTTCCCCACCTGTTCTAATTCCGCCACAAAGAGGAGTGCCGTTCAGGTTGTACTTATCAGCCGATGAGAAATCCATCGGGTCTGTTTTAATTCAAGAGTTTGAAGGCAAGGAGCGAGTCATGTTCTATCTGAGCAGAAGGCTTTTGGATGCTGAAACAAGATATCCTGCGGTAGAAAAATTATGCCTTTGTTTATATTTCTCATGCACTAAGTTGAGGCATTATATCCTATCGGCTGAGTGTACAATGGTTTGCAAGGCCGATGTGGTGAAATACATGTTGTCAGCTCCAGTTTTAAAAGGGCGAGTTGGTAAGTGGGTTTTTGCCTTGACGGAGTTTGACTTGAGCTATGAATCGGCTAAAGTGATCAAAGGACAGGCGGTGGCCGATTTCATTGTGCAACACAGAGGAGTTCACCAAGATTATGTGGAGCCGATCCCATGGAATTTGTTTTTTGATGGATCAGTGTGCAAGCATGGATCTGGTATCGGCTTGGTCATTATATCGCCTCGGGGAGCAAGTTTTGAGTTTGCTTTTACAATTAAACCTTATCGGACTAATAATCAGGCGGAATACGAGGCGGTATTAAAAGGACTACAACTTTTAAAGGAGATCGGAGCCGATATCATAGAGATTGTTGGTGATTCTTTATTGGTGATCAAGCAGTTGTCTGGAGAATATGAGTGCAGGGATGACGTTTTGAGATCATATTATGAGGAATGTACAGATTTGTTAAAGGATTTCAAGATGGTATCAATAGATCATATTCCTAGGGAGCAAAATTTAGAAGCCAATGATCTTGCACAGATTGCTTCTGGTTATCGGCTGAATAGACAGGTTGAGGTTGAAATAGCCGATAATGACATTCAAGACAAAGCCAATGACTGGAGGTAGGGAATAATTGGTTATCTACAAAATCCGTCGCAATCGGTTTCCAGGAAGCTTCGGTACAACGCTACTAAGTACGTGTTGCTTGATGGGGATTTATATTATCGGACTTTTGAAGGAGTTCTACTGAGATGCCTGAATTTGGAAGAAGCCAAAGTAGTTATGTGCGAGGTACATGAAGGCGTTTGTGGGACTCATCAATCGGCTCATAAGATGAAGTGGTTGCTGAGAAGAGTAGGATATTTTTGGCCGACAATGCTGGAAGATTTCTTCAGGTACTATAAAGGATGTCAAGATTGCCAAAAGTTTGGGAATATACAGCGAGCACCAGCATCGACTATGAATCCTATCATCAAACCGTGGCCGTTCAGAGGATGGGGAATTGACATGATCAGCCAGGTTTATCCTCCATCGAGTAAGGGACATAAGTTCATATTGGCGGCGACAGATTATTTTACCAAGTGGGTAGAAGCGATTCCTTTAAAGAAAGTTATGTCCAAGGAAGCGATCGAGTTTGTAAAGGAGCATATAATTTATTGGTTTGGAAGTCCTCAGACGATAACTACTGATCAGGGATCTGTCTTCGTGTCCGATGAGTTTCAACAGTTTGCTGCCAGTATGGGAATCAAGTTATTAAATTCATCGCCTTATTATGCTCAGGCTAATAGACAGGCGGAAGCCTCTAATAAGAGTTTGATCAAGTTGATTAAGCGGAAGATTGATGAGCAGCCACAGCGATGGCATACTACATTAGCCGATTCATTGTGGGCCTATCGGATGGCGTGTCATGGATCTACTCGGGTGCCACCGTATCAGTTGGTATATGGACATGAGGCAGTTCTACCTTGGGAGACTAACATCGGCTCTAGGAGAATTTCTTTGCAGAATCAGTTGACAGCTGATGATTATTATAACTTAATAACAGATGAACTTGAAGACTTGGCTCAGAATCGGTTAAGGGCACTGGAGAGGATCAAGGAGAACAAAGCTAGGGCAGCTAGGCATTATAACAGAAAAGTGGTGAATAAATCGTTTGCTGAGGGAGATCTTGTGTGGAAATTGATTTTGCCGATCGGGTCCAGAGATAATAAGTTTGGAAAATGGTCGCCTAATTCGGAAGGGCCCTATCGGATTAATCGTTGTGTGCCTGGTAATGCCTATATACTAGAGGATCTTGAGGGGACAGAGTTTGCTAAAGCACTTAACGGGAAATATCTCAAGAAATACTATCCTAGCGTTTGGATCAACTCTTAGATCGGTTAAGTGCAGCCGATTTCTAAAATAGTTCAAAAAGAGCCGATGCAGCTTCGCCCATGGAGATACATCGGCGGTAAATGGGATCCTGGTCTTCTGTATGATCGGCTGGAAAGGATTGGTTGAGAAGAGAGGTCCCAAAGAAGGCCTTGGAGGTGTAGACGTTGAGCCAGAGTTGCACAAACCACCAAGGACCCCCGATATGGCCGATGGGCTGGCCGGCCGATAGCTTGGTCGCTACTTGGTGAAGCAGCTGATAAGTAGCGCCAAGGAGGTATTGCCCCAAGGGGATCTGTTTCCGATCGGCCAAGCACTCTACCAGACATTGCATGTTAATCGTTGGGCCGAGGGTTGCACCGCCGAAGACAAACCGTTCTAGCCACAGGTTCAAAAAGGCGACATGTTCCCGATCGTCGACTGGTCCAGTTCCCTTGTTATGGATTGATATATACCTAGACCAGCCACCAATGTTCTTCGCTTGAAGCCGATGAGCAAGCTTGAATCGGAGATTGAAGGGGTTGATGTAGCTCATCGTGTTGAGGCAGGTGAGCATAGTCACGTCCATCAAGGTGGGGGTCATCGGCCCGTGCCCGAACATGAAGGCATTGAGGGCGTCTGACCAGAAGTATGAAGCCGATGCAAGCAGAGGTTCATTCTTTTCCATATCGGCTAGAGAGAGGTTGATGCAGTGGCCGATATGTGATTCTTCCCAGAGGGTTCTCTTCGCGGCCGATACTCTGATATACCAATCTCTCCACCCAGGCAGTTTGCTCGGCCATGACCTGAAGCTATTGGTCCAGTCACTAACTAACATGGCGGAGTTCTTGAAAGGAACGCGTTGGGTCTCGGCGCTTATAAAGTCTATGGGATCTTCGTTACCCATGGGGCCATGGTAGAAAAAGATTCCGGTAATCGGCGGCCGGAATCAAGATCTGGTCTCTCAGGTGCTACAGTAAATAAGAACACGACGAAGAATAGGTAAAGAACATGGCAGATTGGGTGCATCTAGGCTACGAAATCGGGGAAAAATAATCGGGCAGGAAGATTACCTCAGGGACTACGGATGCTGATGCCATCGCAAGAGAAGAAGAAGATGCAGGAATTCACGGCCGAAGAAAAGGGCTGCGACAGTTCGTCTGGGTTCGCCGGAGCTCGTCAAGGTCTTGGAAGATGAAGCGGTGGTGCTCTGGTGATGTGAAAGCATAAAAAAGACTAGGTAGATGAAGCGGTTTATAAAGGCATGATGACCGGGCGGGAATCGAGGCCGTTGGCACTGTTTCAAACAATTAAGGCAAGTGGGCTACCTTGGGCCGCCTCAGTATAGAAGAAATCTGAAGGCCCAAAATGAAAGAATTTCGAAGTCCTATAGAAGAACTTCGAAATTAGGGGGCATGTGTTAATGCCAAAATTTGGTAAGGCCCTGTATCAGATTCGGTCAAGAAGAAATTATAGATAACTAACGGAAGTTGATCCAGAAGGGACCGAATCTGGGAAAGAGCCGTGAAGACCACAGTATGGCAGTTAATTACTATATCTATTAATTAGGCAAGTGCTTATCTTTAGGAAACCTGACCTCGTGTCCGGTCGGGTCTTGTTAGTGTTTCCTGTTATAATTAGGAAATCATGTACCGTGTCCAATAAGGACTCATATCAACTCGGGGTATAAATATGTATGCACGGGCGCTGTGTAAGACATCTACATCAATCAGATCAATATAATCTCGGTGCATCGCCACCCTTTCGACGGGTTCTTGCTTCTCGAGCCGGGCTGCATCGGTTAAGTTTGACCTCCTGCGAGAGGGTAAGTCTCGTCACCCCGGCTACCTATCGGCTAGGACTTCCTCGGTTAGGTCCGATATTCTAGTCGGTTTATGGTAGTCGGCTTACCACGATATATCTATTTTGTCTATGGCTGCATCAGTTCAGTTTGATCTCATAGATTGATTAGGTATATCACATCACGCGTGCGTAGATCGTATTGGCTTACTGGGAGCGGTTTATCCACAGTTTGTGCTGCATCGGTTGGGTCCGACCTACTAAACTGCTAGCGATAAATCGTTCCTGCTAGGTTGATACTTTGTGCGCGTCTTATCAGGGTGCATAGCCGATAAGTTATCATAGTTCATCACGATCGCATTAGACCCATCGGCCTATCAAGGTCTTGTTATTGTCACCAGTCTGTGCTGCAACGGTTGGGTCCGATCTACTAGACTGGTAATAATAACTTTACTCTTAATAAGCCGATGGATTTTGTGCGATGTTTTATCGGAGTGCTTAGCCGATAAGTTATCTTTTAAATACAGCCGATTATACTGCTCGCTTTGTTATACATTCTTGCCTGCATTACTATTACGATCGGCTAAAGGCTAGCCGATTAGTTTTCCGAACGCGAGCACAGGTAGGTTCCCGGGCACGAGCTCAGGTAAGTTCCCGGGCATGATCAGCAGGCGAGGACCCGGGTGCGGGTACAAGTGAGGACCCGGGCACGGACAGCAGGCGAGGACCCGGGCGCGGGTACAAGCGAGGACCCGGGCACGGGCGGCAAGCAAGGATCCGGGCGCGGGCACGAGCAAGGGCCCGGGTACAGGCGCGGGCGGTGCTACGCGAACAATCACTATTACAATCGGCTGGAGTTTATTTAATCTAGTTATTTATGCATTCTGTCTATTTACTTTATCAATTTACAGCCGATTTTTGAGCATCCCTTCGATGATCGGCTAATTTAATATTTGTTTATTATTATGCTACTGCTCATGCCATCATTGGCTTCCAGTTGATGTATAAGTGCTACAGTTCAAATCGGCCATCGGCCGATGAGACGAGTCTAGGTCGGCTTCCAGCCGATTGGCTCATGAATTTAATATTTTCTCTCCTTGTCAATTGCAGGGTCAAATTGACTGGCATGCCTACGAACCTCAAGATTTTAGGACCTGCACTGGAGTGAAGCAAATCTCCCAGGCCTTCGCGTGTCTCCCAGACGCCGAACGGCCCCCGGTGGGTTTTCGGCGTCAACACGTCCCTAGATCCAATCTCGAGCGGTTCTGAGCCGTATCCGAGTTGAACTCTAGGGGATCGGGTTTGCCACGTCAGACACTGATTGAAGTTATCCGCGGCATTGCCGACTCTGAATGGGAGATTGACGATCTCCTCCTCTCTTATCCCGATCTCGGCCAGCTCAAAACCGAGTCCAAGTCGAACACCGAAAGGAAAAGTTGTCCCTAGACTTGGGCATGTTGGAGATCACCGCAGCCTGTCACCAAAGATTGATGCAGCGTTACGTAGGCCGACCTGCGCGGAGTCAGTTTGCTCCCTGGCCAATCGGATCGGATCCGAGTCGGACAGGGTAACGTTGCCGAATTCGTCGGTGATGAAGTCGAGGCCCCTGAAGGTGATTGTTTGCCCGGGGAAGAACTTGACGCCGTTGACTCTGGTGATTGGATCCATCAGGCTTGTTGAAGATGATCTCGCCGATGCCCCTACTTGGCGCACTAACTGTCGATGTTTTATATTGGCAATAATAATATGAGGCTACTCGTGAGACCTAAACTTAATGGATTGCAAAGGAATACGAGACGATTTGTCCTGGTTTAGGCCCTCAAAGTGAGGTAATACCCTACTTCCAGCTGTTGTGTATTGCCTTTGAGGTTTCTCCAGTGAGATTCTGTCTATTTGCCCCGGGGGCTCCCTACCCCTCCTTATATACTGAAGGGATGAGGGTTACAGGGTAGGAAACCCAATCAGATATGACCAAGGCTTTCCTTATTAGTACATAGAGAGTCTGGCTAGGATTATATCCCTTTCCTTATCATGCAAGGTAATATGAAGCCGAGTCCTACTCTATCTCCAATTGTAGGAACCGGCCCACCCTCTATCCGAGTGGCCGTAATTGCCTTCCTTGAGGTACTCGGGGCCCATCGCCTCCACAATAAATAAACAGAAAATGAAATTCTTTTTCTTTCCTCGATCTCGGGTCATTTCTGGTCAAACTCTTTTATCTTCCCTTTGACTCGGACCTGTGTCCCTCTCCTTTATCAATGTTTGGTGCCATTCTCGAAAACCCTAAAATTTTCTTTGATTTCTCAATCCCTATTCTCAGAATCCAATAAACCGTGACCCTCCAGTATTCTGAGATTTTGCCCAACTTTAGTCTCCATAAGATATTCTCGTCAATCCCTTCATACTCGGAATATTTACAATATTCTGAACATCTCTAATTTCCTGACGTTCCAGTATCCTCCCGAAATACTTTCTGTTTTCCGAATCCCCAAAATATTCCTACATTTTGGATGTTTAATTAATCCTTGAATATTCCCATTTCTCGATCACCATAAAACATCCTCCATTTCCAAAATTCCAAATTCCATAAATATTCCCGTTTCCAGAATATTCATAATATTTTGAATATTCCAATTCCCTCAATTCGCACAAAATATTCCCTATTTTGGATTCTCCAAAATATTCATATACTTTGGATATTTAAATATTCCTCAAATATCCCGAGGTATTCCAATCTTACAATCCCCCATTTTCTCCGATCCCTACACACACACACACACACACACACACACACACATATATATATATATATATATATATATATATATATATATATATATATATATATATATATATATATATATATATGAATATCCCGATACCCAGAATATTCCAAAATCCCTTTGATCTCCCCAATCCCAACGAAATATTACGATTCCGAATGTGTTTTGAGATTCTCGAGTTTCCAAAATATATAGTCGTGATATTCCAATTTGGAATGTTTCCCCTAATTTCCTATATCCATTTTTATTCCCTAAATTCAATTTTCTAAGTTTGGGAAAATTTCTGGAGAACCCTTCCCCTTTCCTCCATTTTTCTTTTCCCTCCCTAGTTCTTTTTTTCCCCTCCTCTTCTTTTCTCTCTTCTTCTTTCTTCTTCTCTCCTCCTCTACCTCCCGAGGCCGAGCCACCTCTCCTGCCACCCAAGCTGAGCCCCTAGGCCCATCCTACACCACACCCCGCCGCTGGCCTACTCCTCGGCCCGGTCCACCACCGTTAGGCCCGACCCTCGCCTCCTCGGCCTAGCGCCGCTGCTCCGTGCCTACCACCGCTAAATCCGCCAATGCCACCACCCGTGCCGCCGCCAGATTCCCTCCCCTATAAAGCCAAAGCCGCCACCTCCTCTCTCTCCTCTCGTGCCTGTGCCCTAGATCGGCCGCCTCTCTGCCCTCCCCCGTCTTGCCCCTCGCACCACCGCCTCCTTCTGTCGCGCCGCCTCCGCCCTATGCCGCCACCGAGCCGCCAATCTCATGTGCCGCCACCGCATCATAGCCGCCGACGCTGCCACCTCTGCGCTTGAGCCGCCGCCGCCCACCACCATGGTGAGCCTCGGTGCCTCGCTCCTCTACCCCTGCTGGCGCCTCTGTCCTCCTCTCCGTTCATCGTCAACGCCGTCATCTGCCCCGGACCCGGCGCCCCGACTCCCTGCTTCACCACCGCTGGTGCATCGCCGTCTGTTCCGCCGCCGGATGCCGTCGCCGTCGCCGTCGATGTCGTCCCGGAGCCGCGGTGACCATGCCGCGTCGTGGCATGGGGCCGGCGCACGTCTGCCTCGCCCGGGCCACTGACAAGTGGGCCTTGTTGGCAGCCCTCCCCTGTGTATGGCTGGTGGTCCCCACGGCCAAAATTCTCTCTATGTCGTGTGGGCCCGATGAATAGTACTTCGATCAATCCGAGTCGTTGGATCTTCTTAAAACCCTAGATCCATCATGAGTTGTCCGATCACCTTTGATCTAATCCAAGCTGTTGGATTTCCTTTAACTCAATCCGATGCCACCTCAGCCCTAAAAGCCATCCCCATCCACCTCAACTGCCACATCAGTGCCATCTCAGCGGACACCTCATCGATTTATCCACGTGGCATCCCAGTCAGCAGTCCACCAAAGCATCTCTTCCTTGGTCCATCGACCTAGTTCACCAGGGGATCACCTCACTGATTGGTGGACCCCACTTCCTTTTCGCATCCAAAAATAATTCATCTAATTGATTTCCCAAGGGAATATTCTCAAGAATATTCCTTTTTTCTTTTCGGATTTTCTCTGAATTTAAACTTCCAGAGGCCGTATCTTTTTCCGTCCGAACTCCGATTCGACCAGTTCTTCTTCCTAAATTCATCTAAAATCATAATCCACCTGTTTATGTACTTTTTATACACTATTTATTTGGAGTTTCTTAGGGATTTTCCTCATTTTGCATGTAGTCGCGTATTTTCGTCGTTTCAAAGGATCGTGAAGATTTGCGGAAGAGTTCAGAAGATCGTCTGAAGACTTTTCTTTTGCAAGGCAAGTCACACGACAATTCTCTTGAGCATGCTGATCCCATTTGTGAAAATCTCTTTTATTTTAACATTATTGCATGCAATGTTTTGGAATGTCATTATTGCGGGTATTTATTTATTATCCAATAATCCTTTATAATTATGGCTACTTTGATGTTGATACCTGTACCTTGATACCCTAGCTGACTAATAATGACTAGCTGGATGACTATTTAATGGTCTAGCCAGATTATTTTAGGATTTACTTAGCCAATGCATAGAAATTGTAGCGTCATTTTATGTGGGAAACTAATGATTCACATATCGATAATTAATGGTTAATGGTTATTGTTTTCACGATAGTTGGTCGTGGCTGGTTAATTAATTGTGCCAACTAAAACTTAACTAGTGGAGGGTTGTGAGCACCAGGATTGTGATGATGCTAGTGGTGCTCATGACAATTAAGGACTAGTTCGCGGACTACTTGTTGCAAAGCAATATTCGTGCTAACCACAAGCCAGAATGGGTAATGGCGGGAACCGAAGTGTGACGAGTTCAATAGGAGGCACCAGGGCTAGTTTGTGGCTGATATAAGTCCACACATGGCAATCATCAATAAGTCCATGAGTTCGGGCGTCGAGCCATCTTGTGGGAAGGCACTTGATCACCCCTACCGGAGACCGGAGGCTTGGTGGGAGGCTCTCCTATTGTGCAAGTTACATGGATGGTCTTGTCACAATCTCTATTCGGGTACTTTCCAGTATCGCGATGCATGGCTGACATGATGTTGAGATTGTGTCTTGTGGGTAAATTGGTACACCTCTGGCCAGAGTAAAACTATTCAAATAGGCGTGCCCGTGGTTAATGGGCGGGCCTAGTAATATTTTCTCAGATTAGTCCCACACTATCTTAATTAATTAATGAATGATGGAACTTGGTAGCTCCAGTCTGGAGAGTTATGGTTTGGGCCTGAACTGCATTGGAGTGTTGTTCAGTAGATGGTTAAATGTTGATATTAATTAAATCATACCGTTTTGCAATGTTTTTAAGTGCAAATGTTTTAAATGTTATTTATGCAAATGAGCCATACTATACATTTCCTTTGGAACCATGTTGCATTATTTTGCATTTTCATGTGTGGCTTGTTGAGTACGGTGGGTGGTATTCAGTCTTGCAATATTACAATCATCAGAGTGAAGCTTTGCGTGAAGGAGAAGTTTGGTGTTTAGCTTATACCCCAGTTGAGCTGCCTGTGGCTTGATGCTGAAGCTACGCTAGGATTGCCGTTCCGCTGCTATTTTCTTCTGTGTGAGGACTAAGTGCCTCTTCTGTAAGTATTTATTGTTATTACGTTTTGGTTATGTTTATCAAATTGTCGATTTGTGTACCTTGGCTGATTCCTGGACGAGAATTTATTGCACAAATTAGCTTTGGAAATTCTGGCGAATTTCTGGGCATGACAAATAATCTGCTAGCCTGAGAGGCCAGTAAAGGTCGTGACACTGGTTGTGGTAAATGGATTAAGATACAGATTACCTCTAGGACAAACAACGGGAATAGATTTCGAGGAGTTGTTACCTAAAGAAAGTTGCTCGAAGGAAAGAGTTGGAGATCAACCAAACCCGTTTTCTTTCTAGCCGCTCCAAATCTTAGGACAAGATTTCTATAAGGGAGGTGGATTTGTCACACTCTGAAATGGAAATACAAGAATACACTGGAAAAATTGCTTGTGAAAGTGCTTAAATAAAATGCTAAATTTCCAATATTATAAATAGTCGAGTTAAAAATTTTAATCAATGCTTGGTTGTTTTGGTATTCCATGGGTTGGTTGGAATATTTTAAGCACTCAAGTATTTATAATAATGGACTTTCTTTTGTTTCATGGTGGTTTTTTACTTCTGGTAAATCCCCCATGATTTAATGAACTCTATGAAATTTTCTTGGATTTTTTTGGAGCTCCAAAATTAATTTTAATGTTGCAAAGATCACTTTAGTAATTAATTAAATGGAAAACAAAATCCTTTTATTTTCCCCTATTCGGTTCGTTCCTGCTCCAATCCTTTGGTATATCTCTGTTCAACTCGAACCCTGGTTCCCCTCCTCTTTCTATACTTCATATTGCTTCCGAATCCCTAATTTTCCTTGAAAAGTCTGACACCAGAAAATCCTTCAAAATCTAGAATCCAAAGTTCTCGATTTTATTCAATTTCGAAACCTTAAAATCCCCTATATTTCCTCGCACCAAATTCCTAGATAGTCCAAAAACCTTTTCTCCATAATTACCCCTCAAATTCCCGCCTCCCGTGAAATATTCTCCAATTTCTAAGTCCCAAAAATATTCTCCATATTTTGAATATTCTAATTTCCCAATTCTCACCAAATATTCTCTATTTTTTCAATTCCCAAAATATTCCTATATTTTGAGGATTCCCTATATTGTCTAAATCTCCATAAAATATCTTCAATTTTCCTATTCTCACAAAATATTCTCTATTTTCCGAGTCCCCAAAATCTTCTGATATTTTAGGTGTTCGAATATTCCCTATATTCCCTAAATACCATAGAACATCAATTATTCCTAAAATTCCAAAATTTGGAATTTTCTAGAGAAACTCCCTATTTTCCTTTTCCTCCTATTTCTTTTTTTCCTTTTTCCCTTGTTTGCCTTTTCCCCTTTCTTTTCTTTTTTCTCCCTTCTTCTTCCTCCTTCTTCATCCTTTCTCTCTCTCTCTCCTTCGATCTGGAGTAGAGACCAAGCCGCCCCTGCAGACCGACCCGGCCCCGGCCTATGCCTCCCTCCTCCCCGGCTAGGCCTACGGCCCTCTCCTCGCCGCCACCACCTCGGCCCGACCTGGCCCGCGCCACCGCCTGCAACTCCCACGCAACTACCGCCGCCAAAATCGGCCTCGCACCGCCATCCGCCACATGCCCTAGCTTCTCACATCCCCGATATAAATACCGGCCTCCTGCCCCTCCCTGCGCCCTAGCTCGCAGCCACACCTCGCACTGCCCTTGTCCTACCACCGCCCTTGCCGCCTCTACTGGCCGCCGCTGCTCGGCATCCTCCACTCGCTGCTTTCCTCGAGCCCCTGCCGTTTGCTTCATGCCACCGCTGCCGTTCGGTCGTCGTTGTCGCTGCCATCACCTCCGCCCGTCGTCGGTGAGCACAGCAACTAAGTCGCCGCCCTCCTCATCCTTTCCTCTATGGCGTCAGTGGCGTCCCTGTTTTCCTCTACTAGCCATCATTGCCGTCCACATCCAGTCGCCAGCCAGCGCCCCTTTTCCCTCTTTGCCGAGCACCGCTGTCGAGCCATCGTCACCGTCTCCTCGCCGCGCTGCCCTGTCACCGTCGAGCCGCCAACGTCCTCTCGGCTTCGCCAAGCGCTGGCGCTGCGCAACGACGTGCCATGGACGAGCACTGGCGTGCTTGCCTTGTAGGGGTGAAAACGGGTCGGGTTCGGTCGGATCTCGTCCTTCCCATATCCTAACCCATATTTTATAATCGGAATCGGGTCGGACACGGATAATATCGAATACAAATACAAGCACGGGTAATATCGGATATAAATACAGAACGAATACGTACCAAAACGGATACGTACACTATCGGTTACGAATATTTGTGCGGATACCAAGTCAAAGCAACAACTAGATATACCACATAGACAATAGTCGTTCAACAATTCCATATTTCCATATAAGCGACAGAGGCAAACATTTATACCACATAGACAATAGCCATTCAACAATTCCATATTTATGCAGATATCAACTCAAAGTTCTCACCATAACAATTCTCACAGTACCAAAGTAGTAGCATCAGTACCAAAGTAGTAGCATCAGTAGATTTATATATCATTACATATCACAGTTCTCACAAACAAAAGACCCGGCCAAGCATATCAGTAAATCACCAAGTCCAAGCATCACCAACTCCAAAGCCTCAATCACTATTCACTGCTTGATCCTAGAAACAACAGACCATTCAGATTAATACAATATTTGTAATTATGACACTAGTTGCTCCCTAAATTTCTCAAAATCCAAAATGGAACCAAATGATAATTCATTCAAAGATTGCAGGTCTCAAAGATAGTAGTTTTTTTACGCAATAAAGAACACATTAATATTTAACTAACCTCCTCATCCATATCTCTATTAGCACAAACTTTGTCCTCTAGCGTTATATCCAACTCATCAAGAATTATTGTTATCTTGTCCTTAAATTGACCTGAAATTAAAATTCACAAAATAAGCAACTAAAAAAATAAGAGATTATATAAATAACAAAATGAAAATGCACAAATACTTACCTTTCCTAGATGATCTTATCCAGTCCTTGGTGCAAACTAGAGCCTCAATGATCTTAGGATCTAGAGAACTACGAAAAGGACCAACAACACGACCACCAGCACTAAAAGCCGACTCTGAAGCAACGGTAGAGACTTGAACAGCCATTACGTCACGAGCAAGTGTTGACAAGATAGGAAAATTCACTTGGTTGCTCTTCCACCATGACAGTATGTCAAATTGTGCACCTTCACCTGTTGGATCAACCCAACGAATTGGCTTCTCTTTCATGTAGACCTCCAATTCATTTATATCCACTTCTTTAGTCCCATCTGCATCATCATACAAGAATTCCTCAATGTCATCAAGACCCAACTCAGTTTTACTATGTGGCTAAGAATTTCCACTTGGTCCTGCAATAGTAGGATTCGAACTTTTAGTTGCAATACAACTCTTGTAAGCCTGGAACAATTTGTTGACAGCGTCCAAGACACGCTTAAGTTCATCTTCACACTTCTCAGAGTAGATCTTGTTTAGAAAATATTTTAGTAGCTTTTGCTTATATCTAGGATCAAGAAAGCAAGCCACAACAAGAGCTAGATTGGACTTATCCCAATACTTGTCAGATTTGGTTTGCATGGCCACGGCCATAGAAGCAATGGAGACATCAGCACTTGCACACCATTCTCGAAGTGCTAACTTAATCTCACAAAACTTCCACCAAAATAAGTTTGCTGTTGGATATAGACAACCAGAAAATAACACAGTGGCATCATTGAATTTCTCCAAACACTTGCAAAGTTATTCAACCATATCCCATTCATCAGCACTTGGAGCATACCTTTCATATCTTCCCTCATCTAAGAACAAAAGTCTTTCAAAAGCCTTCCTGTAGTAAATAGCTTGTTTCAACATATCATATGTGGAGTTCCACCTTGTAGGCACATCAAATGAAAGCCCAGATTTGTTATCCAAGTCACATTCTACTGCACATTTCTGAAATTCCTCCCATTGCAATGTAGAATTCTTTACAATACCAATAGTAGCCCTAATATTCTCGACTGTATATGCAATTATTTTCAATCCATCTTGAGCAACAAGATTTAATATGTGACATAAACATCTCACATAAAAGAAAGCACCTTCACATATCAATGGGGGGACCTTACTAATATTATAAAGCTTATTAAGCTCTGTCACAACTTCCCTAGCACATTTATCATTTGATGAAGCATTGTCTAGTGTGAGAGCAAATAACTTTTTCTCAATATTCATAGACATTACTCCCTTGACAAATGCATTTGCTAGCCTAGTTCCTGTATGCTTCCCATCAATATGAATGAACTTGAGTATTTTCTTTTGCATCAACCAATTTTCATCAATCCAATGAGCAGTGATGCACATATAAGCTTTATTCTGATTTGATGTCCACATATCCATGGTTGTAGAAATTCTATTAGAAACTGATTTCAGTTCATCATACAACACTTTCTTTTTAGCTTCAAACAACTGTAGTATCTCTTTCCTCGTGGTAATGCGAGACTTGAATGCAAAACTAGGGCGAAGAGACTTGATGAATTTAACAAAAAAACTCATGCTCAACCATACAAAATGGATATTCATGCATAATAAGAGCTATATAGAACTTTTCCAAGCTTGCTTCCGGATCATACCTGAAAGTCTGAACTTCACCCTTCAACTCAAGTTCTTGTTGACCTTGTTTCAATGAGTGAATGCGGTTCAAATGATTCCATAAGTGCTTTGTGCCATTTACTATCTCTGCACCAAACACTCTACCACATTTTTTGCATTTTACTTTAAGTTGCTTCTCTACCACACCAGTAACTTTATTCTTGACATTGTCAGTGTACTTACTGAAATATTCCCAAACCTTTGAGGTACACTTCTTCTGTCTCTTTACTGCAGGTTCAACTTCTCCTGTGAATGCCTCATCATCTTCATCAGGAATAACAACAGGTTCTGTACCTTCACCTCCAGTGACTGTGGTTGCCTCATGTGGTACCAATGCATTCGATGCCGACTTTTTTGGCGCCGACGTCGAGTGACCAGTACCAGCAGCCGTGGTACCAGTCGGAGATGCACCTGTGCTAGCACAAGCACTATTGCTTGTATCACCACTAGCCATATTTATCCTACAACCAAACATCAAAAGTCAAATGAAAATTGCACTATTATTTTCACAGCTAATAGCTCAATCTTTGGGTAGTTAAGTGGTTCAATGTCAAATTGGATATAAAGAATATGACCCTATGAAACAAATAGATAATATGAATCTACATGAAACCATATTACCTGATCTGTAAAAAAAAGGTTCCAACATTCAACAACTGCATATCCATAAAAATCATAAAAAAAACACCTATCAGTGAACCAAAATGTACATATGTATGTGCATCCATCATACTGATATCTAATGGCAATGTCTGACAAAACAAGAAACCAAAAGGGTAGTTGTCTAATATTTTGATGTAGGATAGTCTTCTATTAAACAACATCAAACAATATTAGAATTAATCCAGAAAGTAATGGCTATGTCAATTGAACAAGATATTTTACAAGCTGAATAAAATATGCAAGAAACAACAGTTGCAGAGTACCCCTAGTCGGTATGAGCCAAAAGTAAAAATCTTTGCATTTGCTTCTTGCACAAATTGCTCGCCAAAACCACCAGCCCGAGTTGCCTTCTTAATCCAAGCCTTCACAATCTACCAAAGACAAGAGTCGTTAAAAACTGCACATCTCCTACACAAAGTATAATCAGAAAAGCACACCGAGCACAAATGGTCAACCTGGTCCAATTTGCCTAAAACCTCTTCTCGTGAGACAGCCTCCTCTTGGCTTTCATCCAGGCCCGCATCAGAAAGACACTGACAGAATCAAAATCGCAACACCATTAGAAACGTAGTGATGAAACAAGAAATCGTTAAAGTTTATCCATTAGCCATCCAAACTCCTACCTTCTCAACCTCTTGCGTGCGGACTATGTCCTTCTCTGTTGGGCCGCGGCAGCAAGATTCAGGCGACAACGGCGGGGCGATGGGCGCCGCGGCAGCAAGCTTCAGGCGACGGCGGCGGGGCGGGGCGCCGTGGCCAGCAAGGCGACGGTCGAGGGGCCCGCGGTGGACGGCAGCGAGGCGGGGCGCCGCGGCCGTGGTGGACGGCAGTGACGCGACGGGCGACAGCCGACGAGCCCGACGGCGGCGCGACGAGCACGGTGGTGCTCCGACCCTGTGCCCTGGCTGCGCCTCTGCCTGTGACCGAAGTTGAAGTTCGTGGACTCAGTCGTGGTGGCCTGGCTGGGCCTTGGGAGTTGGGACTGTGGGATATTTTTTGGCTTGCTATCCGGATTATACCCGGATAGTTTACCAGATATTATCCGCATAATGTGCTGGATACTCCGTATCCGTCGGATACTGTCCTCCCAAACCCGATTCCGTATCCGCTATAAAATACTCGAATCCGAATCCGATATCCGCGTAAGCAACCGGATACCCGAATTGTTGACCCGAAAATATCCCATATTCAAATGGTCGGGCGGGTGGGCGGGAAATACCCGACCCATTTTCACCCCTATTGCCTTGTCCCTGTCACGCTGACAGGCAGGCCCCGGCGTTCCTCCTCTCCTCTGTATGACAGTAGGCCTGACGAACAGTCATGATCCAATCTCAGCCGTTCAAAACCCTAGATCCATCTGAAGCCATTCGATCGTCATAAAGACCCCGAAGCGATCTCGATCATTCGATTTTTGAGATCAAATTCCAGCCATCAGATTTCCTTAACCACCCAATCAGTGCCACATCATCATGCCACATCAGCCCTAATCGCCACCTCAGCTGCCACCTGAGCCTCCTTGGCCACGTGGCAACCACATCATCCGAAGTCTACCATTCCTCTCTCCTCGATCCATGCACTTAGTCCATGTGAACTGTGTCTCTGACAGTGGGCCCCACCTCCTTTTCTCATTAAAAAATAATTCATTTACTTGAAATTCCTAGGGAATATTTCTGAGAATATTCCTTTTCTATTTCTTTCCCGATTTTCTCTGAATTGAACTTCCAAAGGCCATAACTTTTCTGTTCGAACTCCGATTCGACCTGTTCTTCTTCCTAAATTCATCTAAAATCATGATCTACATGTTTATATACTTTTAATGTATTATTTATTTAGAGTTTCTTAGTGTTTTTTCTTGTTTTGTGTATAGTCGTATTGTTTCTGCCGTTTCGGAGGATCGCAAAGTTCGAGCAAAAGTTCGAAAGATCGTCTGAAGACTTTTCTATTGCAAGGCAAATGATATAACAATCTCTTTGAGTATGTTGATCCTAATTGTGAAAATTATTTTGTTTCAATGTTATTGCATGTAAAGCTTTTAAATATCATTATTACGGGTATTTATTAAGATTCTAATATTCCTTGATTATGACCATATTTTGCTATTGATATCTTTACCTTGATGCCCTCAGTAATTAATGCTGACTAGCTAGCTGTCTAATTAATAATCTAGCTAGATTATTTAGGTCTTGTTTGGTTATGCCTAGAAACTTTAGCGTCATTTTATGTAGGATAACTATTGATTCACCAATGATTAATTAATGGTTAACGACTAATACTTCATGAGAGTTGGTCGTAGCTAGTTAATTAAATGTAATAACTAAAACTTGACTAATGATGAGTTATGAGTACATAGAAAGATGATGATACTAATGGTGCTCATGACAATTAATAACCGGTTCGCGAGCTATTTTTTAGAAAACAATATCCGTACTAACCAAATGGGCCAAAGGGAGTAATGATTTATGGAAAAAAAATCCGTCCCACTTAACTGTCTGATGGATCATTCTTCTCTTCACAACTTGCCGTTCGGCGTTCGCCCGCCGCTTCACCCGTGAGGCTGTGACTGCCAGGCGGGGGCTCCTCGGCTAGTCGGCTCGGCTTGTTCCGGATGGACGGCGACGGCGAGTGGGTATGGGTGCGGCGGCCGGCGGAGGCGGAGGCCGTGGCGGCGGCTGCGGGGTGGCCGGCTGCGACGGCTGAGGAGGAGGAGGCGCGGCCGCTGGAGGTGGTGTTCGCGTCGCCGGCGAGGTACTTCACGGACGCGGCGCCCATCGGGAACGGCAGCCTCGGCGGCTTGGTGTGGGGCGGCGTCGCATCCGAGAAGCTCCAGCTCAACCGTGAGTAGCTCGATTCCCCCTCCTAGATCATCCGTCCTGAATTTCTCGAGTGCTGCTTGGGTTTGGATGACCAATGGGGCTGATTCACTCATGAGCTCGTTTCCGGCTAATTTTGGGTTGGCGATTGGTTGTTCGAGAAGGATGCGCGGTGATTTGCTCGTTATACTGTGCGTTTAAATCATGAACGACTAAATGTTGATGCATTATCATTATATGATTAAATCTGTAAGCTTAATGGGAAAGCTTTGTTGGGAGAAGCTGAATTGTGCTTGAGCCAACTAAAATTTTGTGTCATAGGCATGGTTGCTGAGTTGCATCCAATAATTTATCCTTTTGACTTTTGAGGTCTGCACATTGGCTCTTGCTTGCTAAATTAGAGTTTCTATATGATTTTTTTCACTCAAGTAGGAAGATAAGTGGGCTAGAAATAAAAAGGATGACAACTAGCAGGTTACCGTCCAGATTGGCAAAGAAAATGATTTCTGAAAAGGAAATAAGAAAACTCTACTGTCCTGATGGAATTTTCTATTTATCGATGTAGTCTCATGATGATCAGTTACATTCATGTAGCTATAATACGGTGTTATCAAACTAGATAATAGTAGTAATGACTTTGCTTCTGGACATTGTTGATAGGATTATTACAAGCTAGTCAAATATGCTTCAGCTTCTCATGGAGTTTTTTCCTCGTGTTGTGTTCAATGTAAGAAATACTGCTATGAAAATATTAATCATTTTCATGATACATCTTGGGTGGATGATGGGAGTTCTGAAGGAGATGGAAGAACCAAAATATTATATGCATAGGACGAAGAAGAAAACATGTACTTGGGTAATAACTATTGAATCCATCTTCTGGACATTGCTATAGAATTATTACAACAGGCTAGTCTAATATGCTTCAGTTTCCGATGAGCTTTTTCCTGTGTTGTGTTCAATGTAAGAACTAAGAAGTACTGCTATCATAATATTAACCATTTTCATGATACATCTTGGGTGAATGATGGTAATTCTGAAGAAGATTGAAGAATCGGAACCAAAAGATTATATGCGTAGGATGAAGAAGGAAATGTTAGCTAATAATCTCATCATTAGAATTTGCATATACCTGTTTATTATGTTAATTTGCATTTGATGACCAAGTGTATAGGTGTTGCATTGTGACCGTGTATGGCCTCAGAAGAAGTGCATGGGGATATGTGTGGTACATACAAGCATGGATTGAGCCGGACTAGTGCATGCCTAACTGCCGTGTTAAGCGGCTGAAGGAGGCTCCAGTATCTGTTGCATTCATCAGGCTGTGCTCTGCTCCCTTACTGGACTTGTCATGGTCGAGGGATTTGTCCAGAGACTTGGATGATGTGATTAGTGATTGACCCAACAGCTGCATGGCATTTAGCAAATACTGCATGCAGATGAGACGTGGCTTGAGTTGCCTGATGAATTTATATGTACTTTGGTTTCAGTTGAAACAAAAGTAAGAGAAAATGATATGGGCTGTGGTAGCTGCGTCGCCAAAACATGAGTCCATTTTGGTCTTTGTATGCTGTTTCTCTGCGTGTTGTATCCAGAGATTAGCAGCCTTGCCGAGTGTGTAATGTGTTTGTGACCTTGAGAGGGATTTGATGACCCATTTCCAACTGATAAAACATACTTGGGTAAAAATTATTGAATCCATTGTCAAAGTTGGTGTGTTGACTAGAATTAGCAGTATGCAATTGAACAGTTGAACTCTAATCAAATCATTTTCATGCGAGTTGGGTTTTCTGATCTGGTTATGCGAGCATTCATATTTGCAGTTCTGAATGAAAATGATAGGAAACATATTTACTGATCTTTCGTGTGTTCCAAACTATAGTTAGATGATTTTTTACTGCTTCTGTTGATTTTTTGTTCACTGATGCAAGCATCTACTTTGTTGGATTTTTTGCAAGTAACATCTGTATGCCTGTTCATAGAGCTTATTTTTTTAAACCCGTTGGTGCAGATGACACTCTATGGACAGGTGGACCTGGTAACTATACAAACCCCAAAGCACCTGCAGTTCTTTCTAAAGTAAGGGACCTTGTTAACAGGGGACAGTATGCTGAAGCCACAGCTGTTGCCTATGACCTATCTGGTGACCAGACACAGGTACACATTGTATTATTTGGTCAATAAGAGTTTACATTGATATATTCATATTGATGATATATTACTCATGTTTTAACTGAAGGTGTACCAGCCTCTTGGTGATATTGATCTGTCCTTTGATAAACATGTTGAGTACACAAATTATAAAAGAAACCTAGATCTTCGAACAGCAACTGTTAATGTCACTTATACTGTTGGGGAGATAGTCCACTCAAGGGAACACTTCTCATCAAATCCACACCAAGTCATCATGACTAAAATCTCTGCAGACAAACCAGGAAATGTCTCCTTTACAGTGTCTTTGACTACTCCATTGAACCACCAGATCCATGTAACAAATGCAAATGAAATAATCATGGAAGGTTATTGCCCAGGAGAAAGGCCTACAGAATATGGCAATGCCTCTGATCATCCCATTGGAATTAAGTTTTCTGCTGTTCTGTATCTGCAAATGAGTGGTGCCAATGGCACGGTGGAAATATTAAATGATAAGATGCTGAAACTTGTAGGTGCCGACTCGGCTGTCTTACTCCTTGCAGCTGCTACTTCATTTGAAGGCCCATTTATCAATCCTTCTGAATCTAAACTGGATCCAACTACATCTGCTTTGACAACATTAAGTGTGGCGAGAAACATGTCATATTCACAGCTAAAAGCTTATCACGTGGATGATTACCAGAATCTTTTCCAGCGGGTTTCCTTGCAACTTTCACGAGACACTAGTGATGCCCTTGGAGAGAATAGTTTTGTTAGTTTACCTGAGAATAGCTCACAGGAAACCTCTGTATCTGAATGTGCAGTATGGATGGTTGAGAGCTCAAGGTTTCAGGGGTTAAATAATTCAGGCAAGCCTACTGTAGACAGAATTGTAAGTTTTAGAGAAGATGAAGATCCTTCTCTGGTGGAACTCCTATTCCAGTTTGGTCGCTATCTACTCATTTCTTGCTCGAGGCCTGGAACCCAGATTTCCAATCTTCAAGGAATATGGAACAATGACACTTCACCACCATGGGAGTATGCTTTCATAACAACATAATATCTTGTTCATTTGTCTTCTCTAGTTATTACTGTCCTAGAATAATATGCCTTTACTTTTGATGCACAAAAAGGAAAGAAAAGGAGTAGCTACAGCATCAGGAAGTCAACTTTACGTCTTTACCACATGTTTGCCAATTCAGAACTTTACTTGGGTCATGCTTTGTCAAACTCCTTCCATCAGATCCGACGACATGTTTGTCAATTGGATTCCTACTGTCAATTTTTGTGAAGTATAGTAACTCTAACATGCAATCTATTGCTGCAAGGTCATATGTTTCATGCCAGTAATATAGAAGTTCATCTGACTTGCAGTTACAACTTAAAATGCTCCCTTGTTTCCTTTGCTTTTACAATTTTCAGCTGCATCCATTCTGCTCTGTAGTAACTACATATCGTTCACACACAAGATGCTGTTGTTACACACTTAGACAATATTGTTCTTATACGGTGGCTAATAGTCATATTGGTTCTATATATTTTTCTACTAACAAGTTATAATACACCCACAGATTGGGTTCTGCTACGATCAGTTTAAATACTGACGATTTTCTTTACATGAAAAGCTTGAGAGAAATATGCACAGTTTCTTTACATGTTCCATAGATAACTGACTTTATGTCATCATGTTTTTATATTTATTACTACAATTTTTAGGTTTTTTATAATCAAATGATATTTCGTAAATATGGTTTATTTTGGAAATTTATCAGCTAAATGACATACATGTAGGTTTTTTTTTTCTGGGGGAAGACATATATATTGATTGATTGAATAGAAACTTTTGGTAGCTACTGGGTAGTGCTGATTCTTACCTTCTGTACAAGTGAATGTTGACTTCTTTACACCAAATATATTCCGAATATATTTATACTTCAGTCACTTGTGAGTATATTTGATGGAAGTCCTGTTTTCACTATTGAGATTTATCTATTTTTCTTCTCAGTGCAGCTCCCCATCCAAATATAAATCTACAAATGAATTACTGGCCAGCGCTTCCTTGTAACCTTAGCGAATGCCAAGAACCTCTATTCGACTTCATTGGATCTCTTTCAGTCAATGGGGCTAAGACTGCAAAAGTAAGCTCACAGATATACAGACTAGCAAAATTTGCCATGTAATAGCTAAACAACTTTAATGCCTATCTTGAGCAGTGCTACACATACTAAACTATTCTTACAAAATTCTTACTAACAAAGTTGTCAACCATTTAATTTAATTTGTTGGAAGTTATAGAAAATCAAGATTCAATCATAGTGTGCCACATCAGCGTCTCAAAAAAGTTTGTAACATTTTTTTTATACGTATGGTTTTTTCCTATCTATGAAGAACATAGATGTTTTCTTTTGTTTATTAACTGTAAAACTTGTAATGTTTGTTATGCAATTATGATACCTTAAAAACATAGTCACATTTTTGCATAAGTGTAGCACATGTAATATCTATATTGGATCATTATATATGCATATTATTATAATCTGGCTCACCAAGAGTAGTGATATATTTGTTTTCACTTGACTAGTGAAAGAATGTCTTTTTTTTTACAGATTAATGCAAGAATTTATACTTTTAAAAGTCAAGGAGGTTGAATATCAGAAGTTATTTGGATTTCTAATGCCTTTCATCTAGTAAACCAACTTGCCCTTATACCACGTTTGTTGGATGCTTGACTCAGTTATATCACTATATTTGGATGTTAGGGAATTTGTGCAATTCATTTCCATTGTTAATGACTGCCAACATGGCATTGTAATCTGAATTCAGAATTTGAAGTTGCGAATTTCTAACTTTTGAGGGACTTTCCTTTGAATAGTTAGCAAGGATAAAAAATTGCAAAAATAAAGTAATGACATTTCTTGTAAAAAAACTTAATGATATTATTAACAGGGGCAGATCCAGCATATAGGGATTGTGGAAGTGACCCCAATCCCATCTAGTTTAGGGTCTAAACCCATAGATCAATGCTCATGAAAATATTGCAAGTCATCATTTCTAATTCATGCCCATGATGGCCACGATGTGTTGGCATGACAATGTTGACCTATCCATGATCGGCCTCTGGCAGTTAGTTTCAGGAAAAATCTACATTACATGGGAACAATAATATCCAGCTAATCTTTGCACCTGGAATGCATGTAATACCTCCTTAAGTGGGTGTCCCATCCATTCTCATAAAACATTGTAGCCTTTGCTGATTCATTGAAACCATTCTATTTAGTTTTTGTGCATACTAGATTTTGTAAGGAATGTTCTTCAATTCCTTTTATGTCATATATTTTCAGTTTACCTGTTTCAAGTGGGCTCACAGCATAGTTTGGATCTTCCCTTTCAGGGAACTTAATTAAGGTGAAATCTTCTTTTTACACATTTGATGTGATGATATTTTCCCTGCAGATAAATTATGAAGCTAGCGGTTGGGTCAGTCATCAAGTCACAGACCTGTGGGCTAAAACGTCGCCAGATGCTGGTGACCCTGTGTGGGCTTTATGGCCTATGGGTGGGCCGTGGCTTGCCACACACCTGTGGGTGCATTACAGTTATACAATGGACAAAGTGAGTATTACATAGACACAATTCCAGTCCTAAATGGCATACATTATTTTCCTGTATAACCTTTAGTGGATTGTGTGTACTGATACTTCGAAGTAAGATATGTGAATTGAATCATCATGACCATTTTGGTTGACAAAATTTGGTTGTTGTTTCAATTTCCCTTATTGCATATCAGTTGGGAAGCATCGTCCACACTGTTATATTGTATTTTTGTAAGATGTATCCTTTCTGGCATGCCAGGATATTATATGAACCAGAAGGAAATGTGTTTGGACCAAAGAAAGAAGACATGTTTCATCAGAAAGATGCATGGTTCAAGAACATGATAGACGCTAGATGGTTGGCAGGGTTAGTGCCTAGTGCCTAGGTTTGCCTAGTTGGTAAGAAAAGAGAACAAGAAAGCACAGAACAGGCAGAGCAGAGATCACAGAGCAGAGCCCCCAAGGCATGGCCGTCGCCTAATGCACTGCCAAATGCCAAATTGCGATGGCCACCCAGCGCCTAGCGTCCAATAGGTGCTAGGCACTGCCCAGGACCTATTTTTAGAACACTGCAAAGATGTGTTCATTTCGTTTTGTAAGGCATCAAGAGATGTCTGTTAACACCAAAAGTTTCTGCTTTAGTACCAGGTTGAGTATGTGCACCACCTAGCTACAGAAAATTTTAGTATGTTCAAGAGTAATGTCACATGCAACTTACTTTAACAATATACTAGAAGTAACACTATAATATCCTCTATGGTTTATAGACACTTGCTATGTCTGGTTCCATTTATCCTTTCCTATGTGTGTGCAATAGATAGATATTCTCCTGGCATCGTTGTGAAGATTATATGAGATCCACACTGATCATTTTGTCACAAACTGCAAGCACACCTATTGGGCATTAGCAAAATATTCATGCTACACCAATAACACGAAGATTACTTTTGCAGCACTTTTTGGAGAAAACAGCATATCCCCTTTTGGAAGGGTCTGCATCATTTCTGTTGGACTGGTTGATCAAGGGAAATGAAGAGTATTTGGAGACCAATCCTTCTACTTCTCCAGAGCATTATTTCATTGCTCCAGATGGTAGGAAGGCCTGTGTGAGCTACTCAACAACTATGGACATGTCCATTATAAGAGAAGTTTTCTCAGCTGTTCTGGTGTCTTCAGATGTAAGCCTTTTCACCTCTTTTAACATTTTCTTGGATAGGCAGCAAGTTCATTATGAATGAAGCATAAAGCCATAATAATATTATATTATGAATAGCTTCGTTTTCAATAATTCAAGCATGCATTTGTTTGGATACTAATGAATTTAAGGTATTTCGTTTTCATGCTGTCAGATTTTAGGAAAATCTGACACAGATGTGGTTCAGAGGATCAAAAAGGCAATACCAAGGCTCCCACCAATAAAAGTTGCAAAAGATGGTACAATCATGGAGTGGGTCAGTCGACGATCATTTTTTTTCTGTATCTCTCAAGTCTGTATATCTATCTGGTTGTTTTTTGAAATCTGAATGCTTGTTCTATATGGGCAGGCACAAGATTTTCAGGATCCTGAAGTTCATCACAGACATGTATCTCACCTTTTTGGTCTTTATCCTGGACATACTATGTCACTTGAGAAAACACCTGACCTCTGCAAAGCCGTTGCAAATAGTCTCTATAAAAGAGGTACCTGTTCATTATAAAAATGTGCAGAGTGCTAGTTCTTTCTCTTTTTCAAGTTTCCATTGTCTTCAGCTTAAATTAGATATTTATGAGTTGGGGACAAATTGTTGCATCTCTCTCATTATCATATCAGTTTGCCTTGATAATCAACTTCTCTTTATGATAAGTCCATATAAAGAAAATAACTCCTCTTTTTTATAATCTTAGAGATCATTTTAAAGTCTGGTGTAGTTCCTCTGGCATGCGTGTAAGTGTGATTGTTCCAATGGAAGGAACTACAAAAAATTTACAATGAGGATATACCTCTTCAAACAGACTCTGGTTATCCTGATCAGCTCAGGTGCTCAATACTTTATGCATAGGATGTTACTAGATAATCCTTGTGTTAGCAAGAGTAACTAGTAAATTGTGTCCTACTTAGTTAAGGATAGATAATAATAGTCAATTTGGATTTTATATGTGGATCATGAAGCTTGTAGCAGTTTCATGAAGCTCTCTCTACTAGTTTTTACTAGAGTCTTATAATAGTTACTACAATGCTTACCAAAGGACAGCTAGGAGTTGAGTTTAACTTGAGCTGTAAAAGCCTGGTACTGTAGCAGGTCGGTTACTGTAGCAACCGACTTAAATATTTATAAAAGGAGATGTATACCCTCTTGTAAAAAAAAGAGAAGGGGGGCTTGTGTAATATATGAACACACCTTTGGCTAGACTAAAGGGTAGTTGAGTGATCCTACCAACAATTGGTATCAGAGCGAGGTTTGAGAGAGAGTGAGAGAAAGAGATGTCTTCTCCAGCCGAGATCGGTGCTCCTAGGTCGCCACAGCGCCATGGTCGTCGCCCCTCCGCATCGTTTGATCCACGGCGAGGTGGACGTCGAGGCGATGGGCCTCGGGAGTTCGTTGTGCAAAGGACCGTGAGGGAGATCGGAGGCTCGACGGCATATCCCACTCTCACGCGAACCAACTACACCGAGTGGTCCTTGCTGATGAAGGTGATGCTGCAAGCCCGCAAGCTTTGGGATGCCGTGGAGTACGGCGACTGCGACAAGCAGGAGGACAGGATGGCAATGAAGGCCATCTTGCGCGCTGTCCCCAGCGAGATGATCCCATTGCTCACCACCAAGGACTCCGCGAAGGACGCCTGGGATGCCATCAAGGTGATGCGCGTCGGCGTGGACCGCGTGAGGAAGGCGAAGGCGCAGTAGCTATGCCGGGAATACGAGTCAATCTCGTTCCGCGATGGAGAATCGATCGACAACTTCGCCCTACAACTCTCAAGCCTAGTGTCTCAACTCGGGACACTGGGAGAGAAGATCGAGGAGCAGAACGTGATCGAGAAATACCTACGCGTCGTCCCGGAGCGATTCTCCCAAATCGCGGTGTCGATTGAGACCTTGCTGGATCTCTCGACACTCACTATTGAGGATGTCATAGGGCGTCTCAAGGTGGCGGAGGAACGACGGCCAGATCCGGCGCTGTCGACTGCTGCAGCTGGAGGCCAACTTCTCACCAAGGAGCAGTGGCTCGCGCGGCAGAAGGAGCGGCAAAAGGGGGAGGGATCCTCCAAGCAGTCGCAAGGCGGTAGGGCTCGCTGACGACCCCGCTCGAATCCTCGAAAGGAAGGAGCTCTCAGCGGCAGCGGAACAGGCAAGAAGGGAGACAGCAAGCAGGACACGGCATCTGATAAGTGCTACAACTGTGGCCGCCTTGGCCATTGGTCCAAGGACTGCCAATAGTACAAGGAGACGGCTCACCTGGCCCAAGGAGACGATGACGATGACGTGCTGCTACTCTCACGGGCCAGCAGGCATGAAGATGACGACGTCGCACTGCTTATGGCCTAGGTATGCGGGCTCAATGACGATCGCATCTCTGGGCCTTCCCTGGTTTCTCTCATCGAGCCGCATGCACAGGTGAATCTCGGTGTCACGGACATCGAGGATAAGGAGGTGGCTTGGTACCTTGACACAGGGGCCACCAACCATATGACCAGTTGCGGAGATGTCTTCGCTGAGTTAGACCGAAGCATCACCAGCACCGTCAAATTTGGTGACGGCTCCATCGTCGATATCAAGGGCGCTGGTAATGTCATCTTCACCGGCAAGAATGGCGAGCACAAATTGCTCGGCGGCGTTTACTACATTCCATGCCTCAAGAGCTCCATCATAGCCACCTTCTCGCCAAGATCAAGCTGGGACGAAACCGCTTGTACGTCCTCCGCCTCGAGGTCGCACGGCCAATCTGCCTAGCCACGCGACACGAAGATGTTGCCTGGCACTGGCACGAGCGCTTCGGGCACATCCATTTCGGCTTACTAGAGAAGATGGCGCAGCAAGAGCTCGTGCGTGGCCTGCCTCAACTGGAGCATGTCGAGCAGCTGTGTGACACGTGTCATCACCAAGCACTGACGCGCTGCGTTCCCAAAAGCGGCCAAGTACCGCGCTCAGGAGCCACTTGACCTCATCCATGGTGACATTTGTGGCCCCATTACGCCAGCGACGCCAAGCGGTCGGCGCCATTTCTTGCTGCTGGTTGACGATGCCACACGATACATGTGGGTGGCGTTCCTAGCAACCAAGAGCAACGCGCCTGAAGCCATCAAGAAGATCCAGGCAGCGGCGGAAGTTCACTGTGGGCGCAAACTGCGCGTATTCTGCACTAACAATGGCGGCGAGTTCACATTGCTAGAGTTTGCCACCTATTGCGCTGATGAGGGGATCCACCGTCACTTCTCTGCGCCCTACGCCCCACAACAGAACGGCGTGGTCGAGCGGCGGAATCAAACAGTGGTGTCCATGGCGCGTGCCCTGCTCAAGCAGAGGGGAATGCCCGCTGAGTTTTGGGGAGAGGCTGTCAGCACAGCTATTTTCCTCCTCAATCGCGTGCCGACCAAGAGCCTAACCGGGAAAACTCCATATGAAGCGTGGCACGGCAAGAAGCCGGCAGTCAGCTTTCTGCGCATCTTCGGGTGTTTGGCGTTCGTGAAGGAGCTTCACGACGTACGCAAACTCGACGACCACAGCACGCCCAGCGTCTTCATCGGCTACGAAGAAGGGATGAAGGCGTATCGTGTACTCGATCCAAGGACACGGCATGTGCGTCTCGCTCGCGATGTCATCTTCAACGAGAGCCGCGGGTGGGACTGGACGGCGACAAGCGATGCAAGTGCACCACCGAGGAGTGACTTCGCCATCGAGTACCATGTTGAGCAGACCACAGGGTACCCTGTGCCTGGCTCCGGGGGAGACGCGATACCACCATCAGCTACCTCAACGTCGGCACAGGAGAATGTTGCACCGCCATCTCCTACTAACACCTGCTGAAAGGGCTGCCACGACTGAGTTCGTGTCACCTCCCTCTCACGACGAGGAGAGGCTCGATGCGGCGCACTCTGATACGCCGGTTCGCTACCGTACTATCAACAACCTGATCGGGGGAGATGCCCTGAGACCAGGACTTGCACAGCGGGAGCTTGAGGAGGTGTCTTTGCTCCTCGCTGGACCTGGTGAGCCATGCTCATTTGTTGAAGCAGAATGTGACGAGGCATGGCGCGTCGCGATGCAAGAAGAGATGGACGCGGTGAATCGCAATGGGACTTGGGAGCTCATTGATCTCCCACATGGCCATCGTCCAATTGGACTCAAATGGGTCTACAAGTTAAAGAAGAACGAGGCTGGGAAGGTGATCAAGCGTAAAGCTCGTCTCGTCGCAAGGGGATTTGTCCAGCAAGCTGGGATCGACTTCGACGAGGTGTACGCACCCGTCGCGCGCATGGAGTCAATTAGACTCCTACTTGCGCTCGCCGCCCAAGAGGGGTGGCGCGTCCATCACATGGACGTAAAATCAGCCTTTCTCAATGGAGAATTGGATGAAGAAGTGTATGTGAAGCAACCCCTGGTTTCGTCGTTGTCGGAGAAGAAGGCAAGGTCCTTCGCTTGCGCAAGGCCCTCTATGGCTTGCGGCAGGCGTCGAGAGCCTGGAATGCGAAACTCGATCGCACACTGAAGGCGCTGGGCTTCGAACAGAGCAAGCACGAGCACGCCATGTATCGGCGCAACAATGGCGGCTCTGCTCTGCTCTGCTCGTCGGAGTCTATGTTGATGACCTTGTGATCACTAGACCGTCGACATCAGCAATTGATCAATTCAAGAGGGAGATGAAGGAGAAGTTCCAGATGAGTGATCTTGGCTTACTCTCTTTCTATCTTGGAATTGAAGTGAAGTAGGGAGAAGAAGGGGATCTCTCTGAAGTAGGGGCGCTATGCTCAGCGTATCGTGGAGTCAGCTGGCCTCAAGGACTGCAATCCTTGTGCCACTCCAATGGAGGAGAGGCTCAAACTCAGCCGTGAAAGCAAGGCAGAGGAAGTGGACGCAACGCACTACCAGCGAATCGTCGAGAGCCTCTGCTACCTTGTTCATACACGACCTAACCTGGCATTCGCCATCGGGTTCATGAGCCGGTTCATGGAACGGCCTACGGACGAGCATCTGCAAGCAGTGAAATGCATCCTCCACTACGTCGCTGGCACTCTCAACTATGGTTTGCACCATGAACGGCGGACTGGAGCAGCACAGCTGGTTGGCTATTGCGATAGTGACTTGGCCGGCGACGTGGACACAAGGAAGAGCACGAGCGGCACATTGTTCTTCCTCGGCAACTGCTTGATCAGCTGGCAGTCGATCAAGCAAAGGGTGATGGCTCTCTCTTCGTGTGAAGCTGAATATGTTGCCGCCACCACTGCCGCCACTCAAGCTATTTGGTTGGCTCGGCTACTTGGTGAATTCCATGGGAAGAAGCCCGAAGCAGTCGAGCTCAAGGTGGATAGTAAGTCTGCACTGGCGATGGCCAAAAACCCCGTTTTCCATGAACGCAGCAAGCACATTGATTTGCGCTATCACTTCATCAAAAGCTGCTTGGAGAAAGAAAGCATCAGTGCCAGCTTCATCACCACCTCGAACCAGCTCGCTGATATACTCACGAAGGCACTAGGGCGAGTAAAATTCCAAGAGCTAAGGGCTAGGATTGGAATGGCCCAAATCAAGTAGATACACAAGGATTAGGGGGAGAATTGTTACTAGATAATCCTTTGTTAGCAAGAGTAACAAGTAAATTGTGTCCTACTTAGTTAAGGATAGGTAATAATAGTCAATTTGGATTTTATATGTGGATCATGAAGCTTGTAGCAGTTTCATGAAGCTCTCTCTACTAGTTTTTACTAGAGTCTTATAATAGTTACTACAATGCTTACCAAAGGACAGCTAGGAGTTGAGTTTAATTTGAGCGGTAAAAGCCTGGTACTGTAGCAGGTCGGTTACTGTAGCAACCGACTTAAATACTTATAAAAGGAGATGTATACCCTCTTGTAAAAAAAGAGAAGGGGGCCTTGTGTAATATATGAACACACCTTTGGCTAGACTAAAGGGTAGTTGAGTGATCCTACCAACATAGGAGGATAACTTGGAATATGGGATACACAATATGCTTGTGATAACTGCATGTAAAAGTGTTATGGGCATTGGGCCGAGAGGCCAAGGGTCCAAGGGGACGGTACCTCGTGGTACGTACGTAACTTAATTGGATAGAGGGTTGGACAGAGTCTGTTAGGATGCAATTAGGTTGGGTACTCATCCATCTATATAAGGAGGGACCCTATTCCAGGTCAAGGTTGGCATTAGATTGAGTTATCTTCTTCCTCACCTGCGATGTCTCCTCGGCACGGCGTCGATTACGACGCCGCCGTGCCGTTGAGGTCCAGGGCCACCCTCTGTTACCATGTTTTAATACAATCTCCATTGAGTTCTTTCGTCCTATATCCTTGCACGTGATAAAATGTCCTAAAGAATTGAAATAACCAAAATGTTTATTGAATAGTGAATACTGCATGTGTATTTTTTTAACTAAAAAAGGCAGGAACTATTCCTATTGCATTAGAGGAGAAGCAAAAAGGAGTATAATGTACAAAATAAAAACTGAGGCAACTTGGTTCAACTGGCACAGGAGCCACTCGGTGGATTACAAACAGCACCATAACTCAAGGAGAGAGTAAAAGAGAGAAAAAAAGACTTAAGCTACTGCCTGTGTTCATTAGGAATACTAAATGTTAGAATAGTTCTGTTAGAATACTAAATGCAAAGGCTCCTGACCACGTTCATTTGAAAATCATGTTTCAACTATCCAATTATCTGGTAACACAGTAAATGTTCGAAGTTCACATAATTCTACTTTTCAGTTGGATAGGAAACCAATCTTTAATATTCTTTTTAACGGTTTCTGGCACTTGTAGCGCTAGAAACATTTACTTTGCATACGTTCGACGACTTTCTAAAACAGCTGTTTTAAGAATGCTTCCAATTCAGTCTATTCTGCCATGAAACTTAACTTGTCATCTATTGATTAGGTGATGAAGGTCCTGGGTGGTCTACTTCATGGAAGATGGCCCTTTGGGCCCATCTTCATAACAGTGAGCATGCATACAAAATGATTCTGCAGCTGATAACTTTGGTAGATCCAAAACATGAGGTTGAAAAGGAAGGAGGCCTATACAGCAATCTGTTCACAGCGCACCCACCTTTCCAAATTGATGCAAATTTTGGGTAAACCTGATTATCTAGCTTCATAAACAATTTAGCACCATATTAACCATGGATAAACAATTTTGCACCATATTAACCATGCTTAAACAACCATAGCACCATATTTGACCTAGCCATCTTAGAAGTTAAAACCAAACTGCTCAGAAAATGATGCGAGGTTGTAGAGAGCCCTAATTACAGTTACATCTGCGTCCTTTCTAGTTGAGCTTATGCATGTCGTAATTGTTTTTCTATTACAGATTCCCTGCTGCATTGTCAGAAATGTTGGTACAGAGCACCGGGAGCGACTTGTACTTGCTCCCTGCCCTACCCCGTGACAAGTGGCCTCAAGGTTGTGTTACAGGTCTGAAGGCCCGAGGCGGTGTGACTATCAACATCAGCTGGAAAGAAGGTAGCCTTCATGAAGCTCTGCTTTGGTCTAGCAGCAGCCAGAATTCACTTATGAAGCTGCATTACGGGGGTCAGGTTGCCACGATCAGCGTCTCGCCAGGTCAAGTTTACAGGTTCAGTAAGGATCTGAAGTGCTTGAAGACTTGGGCTCTCTGAGAACGTACAAGTGCTGCTTTTGCAATCTGAGAGTGAAATGTACTCGGGGTAACACAACCAAATCTTCTGCATGAACAGCCAATAAATCTATCTCAGTTCTTTGCACATATCGAACTTACTCTTTGCATTTGTTTCAGCATTTCCTTGAGCAACTATGCAAATAAGTGCATGTTATGCAAATTTCATTGTGTACTAGTTGAATCCGCGTACTGATGGGAATTTTGGTGTTGCAATAATCTACGAATGCACACAAAAAATGTGCAACTCTCTGATGTTGTTATAATAGCAAGAATAGTATGTAATGAATCATATTGAGAAGAGAGACGGAAAAATAAACACATGTAGATGTAAGTTATTCTATAAATAAATAATGATATTAACCACATAAGCTAGTAGAACTGTCATAGATCGATTATTCGGGAATTAAATAATTAATTAATAATTGATTTTTTAGAATTTATATTAAATTGTAAAGTAAATCAGTTAAGTAAAGTAAAAATGGGAAATAAAAATTCCTTTGATAAATCATTGTTAAAATTATTTTTAATAAATTCGTTGTGTGTAATTACACTCTCTGAAATTTTCTTGGATTTTTTAAGCTCTAGAATTAATTTTAATATTATAAAGATCAATTCAGTAATTATTTAAATGAAATTCTTTTCCTCTTTTCGGGTCATTCTTGTTCCAATCCCTTGGCATCTTTCTCGTCTACCCAGACGGTTCCTTCTTCTCTAAATGCTTTTAGGTCCAGCAGTCCATTTCCCCAAAAACCTAAAGTTTCCGAAGTCCCCCGAAGTCCAGAGTTCCCAGAATTTTAAAATTCCTAATCCCTAAGGTTCAGAATTAATTCCAAAGAAAATTCCAGTCTCTCTCTCGAAATCAATCCAATCCTTTTGAAATGAATTCCAATCCCGAGGATATTCCGAGCTTTTGCCTAATTTCTAATCTCCGTAAAATTTCCTCATTTCTTTGCCCATATATATATATATATACATCTCGATATTCGGAATATTCCAAAATCCCAAATATTTCCAAAAATTCCAACATTCCAATATTCTAAAGTTCTAAGCATTTTTACATTTACCGATACTCCAAAAATGTTCCCTGAAACCCTAAATATCCCTAATTTTTCTAAATCCCATATATATATATATATATATATATATATATATATATATATATATATATATATTCCGAATATCGGAACATTCCGAAATTCTGAATATTTCTATAATTTTCAATTCTGAAATATACCTCGAATTCCTAGCTTCCAATTTCGCAAATTTTGGTTTTTTTTCTGAAAACCCCCTCCCTTTCTTTTTTTCCCATCTTTTCTTTTTCTCCTTTTTCTTTTTTTCCGCTTCCTGTTCTTCTTCCTCCGGGAGTCCTCCCTTCTTCCCCCTGCTCTCTCTCCTGGGCCCGAGCTGCTCCGGCTAGGCCTCGACCCACGCCGTTCTGCGCCTTCCTCCTCCTGGCCTCGGTCAGCCACCGCCGTCCTCGGCCCAACCCGGCCCGTCGCTGCCGCCGCCGCCCCGCATCCGAGCGCAACTTCCGCCACAAAACCCGCTCGCGCCGCGCAGTCGTGCCGCCCCAGGACTCCCCGCGCTGCCACCTGCACTGACAGGCACGGCTAGCCACGGGCCACTAACAGGCCAGTCCCGCAAGCATCCCCTCCTCCGGTGCCGTGACAGATGGGCCCCACCGACGCATCTCCCTCCCTTGTGACAGACACATGGGCCCAACTTGATCAACAGAGGCCATCTGATCTACAGAGCCAATCCAGACCATTCGATCTCCATAAACCATCCTGAGCCTATAGGTGGCCAAACGGGCGGACCGAGGCACGGTCCGGCACGGCCCGCTACGGCACGGCCCGTGTAGGGACGGTTCCTGTAGCGGGCCGTGCCGTGCCGGCCCGTGTGCCTCCCCCCTGCCCAGGCACGGCACGCCGGGGTCGTGGGCCCTGCCGCCGCGCGTCCGGCGTCCCCGGCCTCCGCCGCCTGCCGCCGCCCTCCGCCGCCGCCTCCCCGCCTGCGCGCCGCCCCCTCCGCCGCCGCCTCCCGCGCGCGCCTCCCCGGCCTCCGTCGCCTGCCGCCGCCGCCTCCCCGCATGCGCGCCGCCCCCTCCGCCGCCTGCCGCCGCCTCGGCCTCCCACCGCCTCGGCCTCCTCGGCTCCTCCGCCTCGTCCCGCCGCCTCGGCCTCCTCCGCCCCCTCCGCCGCCGCCTCCCGCGCGCGCCTCCCCGGCCTCCGTCGCCTGCCGCCGCCGCCTCCCCGCATGCGCGCCGCCCCCTCCGCCGCCTGCCGCCGCCTCGGCCTCCCGCCGCCTCGGCCTCCTCCGCCCCCTCCGCCGCCGCCTCCCCACCTGCGCGTCGCCCCCCGAGGCCGCCCTCCGCCGCCTCCCCGCCTGCGCCGAGTCCCGACTGAGTCACTCTCACTTAGTAAGTGAGAGTGACTGAGTCTGAGAGAGATGAGTAAAAAAAGAAAAAAAAGAGACTTAAAAAATTTTAAAAAATTAGATGAGTGGTAAAAAAATATAAAAAAAATGTAAAAACATTATGTAAGATGAGTAAAAAAATATGAGGGTATTTTTTGATGATATTAGAGGAGGAAATTTTTATATGTTTAAACAAGCAAAATAGAAGAACATATATAGTTATGCAATTTAATTTCTACATAGATATAGAGAAAAATTGCGCAATGACATTTATTGATTTTGATATTACACAGCTGCCTCATTAAAAACTCTGTCATGTAAAAACTCAATTTTGAGAAAACCATGACAAAGAAAAAAGAATACAGCTAAAGGTCAATACTTAAAAATAAAAAAGATTACTCTAGTTCCTCATTTTGTAGGTAAAGATTTTCGAACTGCTCAGCCAAATCTTGGTTCTCCGTGGTGTGTTGGGCACGTTCCTTAGCTAGCTCCCAGTCTTTAACCGCAAGTAGCATTTCTACCACCTCACTGCGGAGATTTCTTCTTCTCTCCTCAATAATTCTTCCGCAAAGACTGAAGGCCGATTCGGATGATACCGTAGACACGGGCACCGTGAACACATCCCGTGCTAGCTTTGAGAGCACGGGATATTGGGTCTTGTGATCATTCCACCATTGAAGAACGTTGAGATCTTCCTGGTTGATCGAGTCGCTGTCCAAGTAGGTGGACAGCTCAAGAGCTTCAAGTGAAGCGTGTGCAGGACTTGCTGCGGCCGAACTTCCACCACCGGTGCTCGAAGAAGAAGAGGAACCACCCCAAATTCGGCCCCACTGCAATTTCTTCTTACCTGGGACAGGGATGGGTGGGGCTCTTTGCACACGAACTCCCTGAAACTTAGTTTCATACTTTCGAAATACTTCATACAATTTTGTCTTACAATCAGAATAGTAGTTAGTGTAATCAATATTCATTGTATCCCCAATAAGATTTAAAATATTTAGAAACCCCGTATTTACCCCTAGATCAAGAATAAATGCAAAAGCATACAAGTATGGAATGTTCCTCCAGTATTTAAGATATTTTTTTTCATGTTATATACTGCAAATCCTAATAGTTGTTCATCTTCATATTCTTTTAATAAAGTGCAATCTCAAAAATTTATGTAAATTAAATTACAGTTGGATAGTAAACACCAGACAAAGTAAAGTTGCATCAAAAATGTTTCAAGAATGAATAAAACCTTTCTACAACATGCCAAGACTGTTCTGTCAGCGTTGCCGTCACTGGTAACAACATTCTTGGACTGCAAGAAACAGTTAGCATATCTTGTAAGGCAAGACATGTTTCAACATTAAATAAGTCGAGTTCCACCGATGGTCCGCATCCGTTTGGAACTTGCGTGGTTGCTTGTCCGAAGCGATGCAGAATCGCTTGAAGGTCGCAAGTCAAGGATTAGAATCATTCAGCCATGTTATGCTTCACGGATAGAATCGAGATATACAGTTACTTTTAAATAAGATTTAACTATAAGATTAATAAATGGCAAGCATAACGTTTGATGTAAAAGAAATGATTCGCATAAACATTGAATAAAGCTGCAAAAATTTTCATTGCTCTGGAATTTGCAGCTGCATTATCTAGAGTTTACTGCAAATATTTATTTGTGATGCCAAAATCCTCACAAACTCTAGAAATTCGTTCAGCAATATTTCTGCATTATGTGAACACCAATTAATTTTAAAGCTATTACTCTTTTTGTAGTTCCCATTCATCATCAACATAATGAGCAACTACACTAATATAGTCTTCCTTAGCCCTACCACTCCAAATATCAGATGTGATACTAATAAAAATGTGCAAGTAGCAAATAATTGTTTAATATTATCCCGCCTTGGTTGTAACATTCACCAAGCCCGGGTTGTTAGTTTGTCTACTAACAGCTTGAAACCTAGGATTATGAGCAGTTTTAATGTAAGTCTCAAATGCAGGAGACTCACCAAAATTTAGGGTAGATCCTGTCTAGCAATTAACACGGGTAAGGGAATCTCGTGCTACTGAGCATCATACTCCCATGAACGTACCGTTACCGTCCGGATGAGTACCAGTTGCTTGCTGTCTTAGCTGGTAACCTTGCTTCTTCGCACACGCCTCAGCATGCCGCCTCAAATGCCCTGTTCCACCAGAAGATTTTCCAGAGAGTTTAGTTTACAAATTTTACATTTCGCGTAAGTTACCCCTTCCATCCGCGGCGGTCTCCTTGATCTCATCAAAATGTTGCCAGGCGAGGAAGTTCTTGATCTCTTTGAGCGGTTGCCGTTGACAAGCTCCCCGCTCGCAGTTCCGGATCCTTGTGAAGCCGCATGTATTTCCTCGTATGTTCTTGCGGTGTAGGAGCCGACCCGGAGTTGTCTCCTTGCGACATCGACAGATAGCTCGGGTCGAAATCGCTCAGTTGGAACGTCGGGTAGTTCGGATCCATCCTGCAATATAAATAGAAAAATTAGTATTAAAAAATAGTACGAACAAAGAAGAAAATTTAAGATTTTTTTTACCTTGCAGGAGCACGGAGCTGCAGCTATTACCTATGAGAATGTGGGAAATTTTTGAATTTAGACAAAATTTGTCTAAAACAAAAATTTTGAGCAAAGAGAGCAAAAGAGAGGAGAATAGAGCACAAGAGAGAAGATTGGGAGGTTTGGATGAGCAAAAATGTGGCTGGGGGTTCCCCTATTTATAGGAAAAAATTTCACAATTTTTCGGATTTTTTTGATATTTTTTCGGATTTTTTTGGTCATGCAACGGCTAGATTCAAAATCTAGCCGTTTTTTCGGACCGTTGGGACACGTGTCAATTTTTGACTGGGCCAAAGCGGCCGAACACTGTAGCAACGGTCATCAGCGTCGCAACGGGCAGATGTCAGTGCAACGGTCGCCCGCCTCCTCCTCCCGCACGCACCCGGCCAGGCCGGCCTCGACCTCCTCCCGGCCTCCTCTCCTCGGCTCCTCGGCAGCCCTCCGCCTCCTCGGCTCCTCCGCCTCCTCCGTCTCCTCCTCGGCTCCTCCGCCTCCTCCCGCCTCGCCTCCTCCTCCTCCGCCTCCTCGGCTCCTCCACCTCGGCCTCCCGCCGCCTCCTCGGCTCCTCCGCCTCCTCCGCCTCCTCCTCCTCCGCCTCCTCCCGCCTCCTCCTCCTCCGCTCCTCCGCTCCCTCGGCTCCTCCCGCCTCCTCCGCTCCTCCTCCTCCGCCTCCTCGCCTCCTCCTCGGCTCCTCCGCCTCCTCCCGCCGCCTCGGCCTCCCGCCGCCTCCTCCCGGCCTCCTCGGCTCCGCCGCCTCCTCCCGGCCGCCTCCTCCCGCCGTCTCCTCCCGCACCCGCCTCCTCCCGGCTGCTGCCTCGGCCTCCGCCGGCGCCCTCCGCCGCCGCCTCCTCGCCTGAGCGCCTACCCGGCCTCGGCCGCCGACGCCTGCCTCGGCCTCCGCGGCCGCAGACGCCTGCCACGGCGGCGCGGCCTCCGCCGCCGCCCTCCGGGCGGGCTGTGCCGGCCCGTGCCCCGTGCCGTGCCCCGTGCCCCGTTCCCGCGCCCCGTGCCCGTGCCCGTGCCCGTGCCGGCCCGCTACAGTCCACGGGCCGTGCCGTGCCGGCCCGCCGTGCCGCACCGCCGGCCCAGGCACGGCACGGCTACTCGGGCCGTGCCGGGCCGGCCCGGGCACGGTTACTGTAGCACCGTGCCCGGGCCGGCCCGACGGGGCACGGCCCATTTGGACATCTATACCTGAGCCAAACCACATCCATCGGATTCTCGAGATCATATCTGGGTCGTCAGTTTTCCTTAACCTAGATTGGTGCCACGTTAGCCCTAAATCCACCTCGGATGCCACCTCACTACCATATCATCGCCACCTCACTCCAGTCCACCACCTCATCCTTTTCCTCTGGTCCATGGACCTAGTCCCTGTGAACCTAGCCTATGACAGTGGGTCCCACTCATTTCTCCTCCAAAAATAATTCTTTTTCAAAGGAATATTCTAGAGAATATTCCTTCTCTTTTTGTCGGATTTTCTCTGAATTCAATTTTCTGGAAGCCGATCTTTTCCGTCCGAACTCTGATTCGACCCGTTCTTCTTCCTAAATTCATCTAAAATCATGATCTAAATGTTTATGAACTTTTTATGTAATGTTTATTTGGAGTTTCTTAGGGTTTTTTCTTGTTTTAGTGGAGTTCATCATTTCGAAGGGATCGCGAAGTACGAGAAAGAGTTCGGAAGATCAAGCGAAGACATTCTCTATTGCAAGGCAAGTCACACGACAATCCCCTTGAGCATGTTGATCCTATTTGTGAAAATTATTTTATTTTAACGTTATTGCATGCAATATTTTTGAATGTCATTATTATGGGTTATTTATTTATTATCTAATACCCCTTGATTATGGCCGTGAATTGATATTGATACCTTTGCCTTGATACCCTGGGTGATTAATGTTGAGTAGTTGGGTGACTATTTACTGATCTATCTAGATTATTTAGGTTTTGCTTAGCCACGCCTAGAAACTTTAGCGTCATTTTATATGGAGAAACTATTCATTCACCTTGATTACTAAATGATTAATGGTTATTGTTTCAAGACAGTTGGTCGTGGCTGGTTAATTAATTGTGCCAACTAAAATATGACTAAATGGTAGGTTGTGAGCACCAGGATTGGTGATGCTGCTAGTGGTGCTCATGACACTTAAGGACCGGTTCGCGGACTACTTGTTGCGAAGCAATACTGTACTAACCACAAGCCAGAATAGGCAACGGCTGGACTTGTAGTGTAAAGAGTTCAACAGAAGGCACCAGGGCGTGTTTGTGGCTGATATAAGTCCACACATGGCAGTCTCAATAAGTCCATGAGTTCAGGCATCGAGCCGTCTCGTGGGAAGGCACTTGATCACTCCTACCAGAGACTGGAGGCTTGGCGGGAGGTTCTTCTGTCAAGCGAGTTGAATGAAATGGTCTTGTCATGGTTTCCCCCTTTGCACTACCATGGTGGTATTTCGGGGCATGGTGACATGTGTGGAACCGTGTCTTGTAGGTAAAGTTGTACACCTCTAGCCAGAGTAAAACCATTCGAATAGCCATGCCCACGGTCAATGGGCGGGCCTAGCAATGTTTTCTGTGATTAGTCCCACACTACTCATTATTGGTGATAAATGATGGAACTTTATAGCTCCAGTTTGGAGAGTTATGGTTTGGGCCTGAACTGCGTTGGAGCGTTGTTTAGAGATTGGTTCAATGTTGATAATAATTTAAACTATATTATTTTCAATGATTTTAAATGCAAATATTTTAAATGTTGTTTATGCAAATAAGCCATACTATGCCTTTCCTTTAAAATCCCATTGCATTATTTTGCATTTCATGCGTGGCTTGTTGAGTACGGTGGGTGGTACTCAGTCTTGCAATATTACAATCATCAGAGTGAAGCTTTGCGTAGAGGAGAAGTTTGGTGTTAGGCTTATACCCCTGTTGACCGTCTGTGGCTTTGTGCTGAAGCTGCGCTAGTTGCCGTTCCACTACTATTTTCTTCTATATGAGGACTAAGTGCCTCTTTTGTAAGTATTTATTATTTATCTTTTTGGTTATGTTTATCAAATTGTCGATTTGTATACCTCAGCTGATTCCAACGAGGGTTTATATTGCACAAATTATCTTTGAAAATTCTGTGAATTTCTAGGCGTATAAGAACCATCTCATATAATCTAGATATGTATACAACGGAACAATACATGAATAGATCGAACACGTAAAACATGATGAATACGTACAAACGATTCTGTTCAGGAGGCGTCGAGCAGTTAGCACGCACCGTACGTATGACGTGCGGTACAAGATGGGGACAACAACGAGCAACGCCAGAACGTAGGGGAAGACAAGCGGAGGACGACGGTTCCGGAGACCTACTTTCCCGAATGCCGATGCACGCCGACGAGTGAGACGGAGTAGATGACGTATGGCGGCACAATACAAAGGACGGAGACCTGTCCTGCTTTCCCGAACATAGGTGCATGCCGACGAGCGAGACGACGTATGGCGGCGCAGAACAGAGGAGAGGCAAAACCCTAGATTGCTTTCACGTGTGTTGCGTGGAGGTGGTGGTTCAGTATTTATAAGACGTGTGATCAGGACAAGCAATTTTGGCGGAACATTCACGCGCATGTCGCGTGTGTGCGCCCCGGTCCCGGCCGAGCCCCAGCCCGGTGAGGCGAGCGAGCGAGCGCCGCGCGGTCTATCTCTAGTCTCTCCATCCCACACATTGCTCATGTGCTAGGAGAACACTCACCCTTTTAAGGAGGTGTCCCCCTCCTAGAATAAGCAAGATGGTACTAAAGTTTACATGCATACCTCCTATAAGGTGGGCTTTTGAGATTTTCTAGAATTATTCTTCAATTAGCACATAGGCCCACTAACAATTCCAACATGTACAACATTAGTTTATTGTCTTTACTCGAGCTTGAAAACCCATTGATGTCATCTAGAGGGGGGGTGAATAGGCGTTCCTGAAAAAATCTCGAAAAAGCAGCGGTAAATTCTGGGTAGGAACCTCCGACCCAAATGGTAGGAAGCTCTGACTGGCTCTCTCTCTAGGGCTGGCCGGAGGCTCCGACGTAGAACACCAGAGGTTTTGACCCTGTGGTTCTAACTCTACTAACACACTTCAATAAGGGCATAAATTGACACAGAGATCAAGTCTGGTGCAAACAATAGGTAGAAGATAGAGCAGCAAGGGAGGAGACAAAATAACACAATAACGAGCAAGCACAAGGAAGGCACAAAGATTTTTTTTCCCGAAGTTCAGATCACAAAGATCCTACGTCTCCGTTGAGAAGCTCCGGAGAGCCGGGTCTCAATTGACCCCTTGCCTCACCAAGCGACCACGAAGATCAGCTTGGTATCCACTCGAATTTACCTCTTTTACTTACGGAGGTGAGGTTAACCTTTACAGACTCTTCCCGAGACAATCCACAACTTGAGGAAGCTCACGGGCGACTCCTAACCGTCTAGGAGGTTTCCCTCCAAGACAAAATAAGCCCCAAACAGCTAATCCGCGTCCATCCTCAAGTGCACAAGATCCTCCTAGCCTTCTCTCAAGAAAATTCACTCAATTTCTCACTAGATCCTCACAAGAATCACAGAGATGGTACTAGAACTAGTCGGGAGAGCTCAAAGGACCTTAAGAGAGGCTAGGAGATAGTGGAATAGAAGTGGAATGGCCAAGCAACGGCTAGAAACAAAGATTAGGTTTTATAGGCATTGGCATACATCACTTAGCCGTTACTCAGATTTTGGCCAGGAGGTTCCAACCCCAGGGGTAGGAACCTCCGGCCAACACTTAGCCGCTGGCCGAGAAGGTTGGTCGGAGCCTCCGATCCCAAGGGTAGGAACCTCCGACCCTGACCCTGAAATTAGCTCAACCCAAGTGTAAGTATTGTGCCAAAGTGAAGAACTCTCAGATATTTTGGATCTTAAGCACTTGAGTGGTCTTGGAACACTATTTACAGCCCCTCTTGATAGTACGGCTTTCCTACGACTCAAAAGAAATTTCAAAAAAAATTAAAATAAAACTCTGAGTCGCTTCGCCGCTTGCGCCATATTTTTGTGGGGTCTCTATGCACCACACCAAGCAACCTGGGACTAATCTCTGCACATTTCTCGATAAACTCATTTGTCCCTTAACCGTTTTGTCATTAATCCACCAAAACCTACTTAGGGGCTAGATGTACTTTCAATCTTCCCCTTTTTGGTAATTGATGACAACACGGTTAAAAGCTATACAACAAGAAATAAATATATAAATTTGATTTTCAATGAAAGGAGGTGAGTTTGGCTCCCCCTAGAAATATGCATATATAAGTGAGAGTGAAGTATATGTGCATATTGAGTATTGGTGGAACATGGAAAGCCTCATTCATCTCTTTTCTTCCGTGGGGTACAAAGTATGACATGATAATGGGTATATAAAATGCATATGACATGTCAAGCACGCAAAAAGGAAAAATAACATCACATCATGTCACAAAGGCATCACATGAAGAGATCTAAGGACTAAAATTAAACTAAAACAATAATCAAATAGTCATAACATTCTAGCATACAATCAATACATGTCCACAAAGGAATAAGAATACTAGGAGACCTAACACAGGAGGGAGGGTCGGAGCTTCCGGTTGCCAGGGCTAGAGCCTCCGACCATACTGCAACAGCAGTCAAAAATGGTGAAAAGAGGCCCCTTCATTTTGAACTTTTCTTCCCCTTTGGCATCAAGGCACCAAAAAAGAGAGAAAGACAGGGGAAAGAAGGGACTCATCATCATCGGAGGATGATCTTAGTGTCGCTGGACGCTGGATTGCCTGCAGTGCCGGTCTCATCATCAGGCAAGATGATTTATGTGTCTCCACTGGCGGCGTCATCAACCCTCTTGACAATAGGAGGAATGTCGTACACTGGCTGAAAAGATGGAACTTCTGGCACAATGTCATCATCCTCATCCTCATCATCCTTCCCATCATCATCATCATCATCATGGTAAGAATCCTCCTCTGTGTCCTCAACAGAATCTGCCTTGGACTTGGAATAGCCAAAAGGTCTAGCAGTGGAAGGACCTGCGCCACTAGCAATGTGCTGAGCAGACTCGTAGGTAACAAAAGGGATCCTCAAACACCTCATCCTCAGAGTCATCGAAAACAGTCTTGCCGGCATCCCTCAACATCTCGTTCTGTCAACGCTCCATTTTCTTGATCTTCATGGCATTCTTGGTGCAGATGTTGAAGATAGCCTTGAGTGCCTTCTTGATAGGTGACTCTGAACTCTAGGATGAAGAACCAGACTGTGAGGAAGCTAAAGGAAACTTCACTGCAGGAGGAGCTGGTGGACGATAAGACTTGTGTTTCACCTTCTTCTCAAACACTAGCCCGAACACCTCCTCAATCATCTTCATGATATATGGGGCATATGCACATCCTCTCTTTAGCTCTATCATAATGTTAAAGATCTCAAACCAGATATACTTCTTCACACTAATGGGCAGCTAATTCCTCCTCAATCTTGCAAGCAAAGTGTAGTGGCGAGCGGGGAGAGCAATGGCATCGCCAGCTTTGGGTGAGAGAGTAGTCCTAATCATGTTCAGAAGAATCTTGTAAGGGGAAAGCAGCCCCTTTGTAGTTCCCATGCAGTTTCTAGGTGCTCCATCTGCATACAGAAATATGATCCTCTGAATAGGGAGAGTCTTCTCACTGTGGAGGTTTGGCCTGTTGAGATCATATGGGTCCAACCCCAAAATGTCCGCGAACTGAGAGATGGTGACAGTGTACTCCACTCCCTGAGTCCACCATCTCATCTGAAGCTCATGCTGTGGACTTTCCTCAAAGAAGACTATCACATAGAACTGACCGATGACCTCCTCACTCCAGTCATACCCTATAATCCCTCTAATGTCCTTGTCCAAATAGAGCTTGATCATATCCTTGAATATCTGGCCCTTCTAGCGCTGCATATACTCCCAGTCGATATACTTCATCTCTATCACAGGCTTGGGACGACTCATGAAGACTGAGTTGTACCAATCCACCTGGATGGCAGTGACAAACCGAGGGTCTGACAACTCCTGAGGAAGGGTATCTAGGTTCTGCTTTCTGTCTCTGCCTCCCCTTGCCACATCATGAAGATAGTCAAAGTGTTGCCGTGCAATATGGCCAAAGGGAGTAGTGCTGACTGCCCTATGCTTGATTACTCGGATTGGGTCATCGAATGTGCCAATGCCAGTACTACAAGTACCACCACCACGAGATCCACCACGCCTTGGAGGCGGTGACGCATCAGGATCCCTGATGACCAAAGCAGAACTACGAGTCTGTCGTGTAGTGGGAGGCTGTGTAGCTGCCCTCTTGCCTCCTGCTGCCCTCTTGCTGCTACTAGCTCGAGCCAGTCCCTTTCCTTTGTCTACTCTCCAAGGGGAAGGAGCAGGAGGTGAATCCTAATCACTCTGTGTACCGAAGGTGGAAATGTCTTGTCTCGCCTTTTGACATTTCTCTCTAGCCATTGACACTGAAAAACAACCAGGAATCTGTAACACCCTGAAAATTTACCCTATATAAATATATTGTGAAAAAGGAATTTTAGAAATTTCTTTAAAAGCCTCTAGGAGTGGCAATAATAAAATCAGGGAAAATTTTCAACAAAAATGGGCTTGGAAATAATTTTAGAAAATACTTTTTTTAATTATTTATTTCCTATAATTTTCTAGGATTTATTTGGTTAAGGGAAGTATTTTTGGTGAATTAAATCAGCTTCACAGCAATTAAATAAAAGAAAAACAAAATAAAAATCCCTTTCCTGTTCCTGGGCCGCACCCGGCCCGCACCTATTCCCTCTCCACAGGCCTGCTTGCCCTCTCTCTCTCCCCGCGTTGTGCCATGGCCTAGTCGGTCCGATGGCCTTTCCTCATGGACGCTCACTGACAAGTGGGGCCCACCTATCAGCTTTGTCTCCGAGCTCTAGACGGGAGTCTTGTTCATCCCCGACTCGGACCACCATGAAATCCGCTTCAATTCGCTCGATCCGGTGGAGATTTGATTCGTTTGATTGAGGGGTTTTGATCCCCAAGGCCTCCTCTCCCTTTCTCCTCAAGAATCGCGGTGCGAGATCAAAGGAACCGATGCCGAAACGAACTCGTGAAGCTTCGGGACTCCGAGAGATAACCTAATCCGCCGTGCCACCGAATCCAAGCCGATCTCTCTCCTCCGCCGCTATAAATAGTGCCTCCCGGCACCCCTCTCTCTCTTTCCGCCTTAGCCCTAGCAAGTTCTCGCTGCCCGCGCCCTAGCACCAAGAGCTTTCCGCTCCGCCGTCGCCTACGAGCTTCAGCGTAGCGACGCCATCGCCCTAGTGGTCGCCAAGCCTCGCCATCGCTTCTGTTAGCTTCGCCGGAGCGCGGGGAAGCCAGGCCGCCGCCTCACAGCCCTCAAAGACCACCGAAGCCCCTTCACTACCGAGGACCCAAGACGCTCCACCACCAAAAGCTCGACGCCGAGTAATTCCGCCGCCGTTCCTCGCCGTTCCACCCTCGGTAAGCATTGCTGCGTCTCCCTCTACCTCTCTGTACCCTTGCCACGCGCCGCCGATCGCCGATGACCATAGGGTCCCAAGTCACCGCCATCGCCTTCACTGACATGCTGGCCGTCGTGGATGCCGCATCAAATGCCAGGTCTTCCACGGGCCCATCTAATCCAATCAATCCGAGCCATAGATTGCCCCGTTAAATCCCAGCCGTCAGATCTAAGTAGGATTAGATCTAAACCCTTCGATCTACCTCAAATTCGCTGATCAATCTGAACCGTCCGGTCCGATCTCATTAAATCCGCACCGTTGAAAACCCCCATGGACCCCGGTGGACTCGGTCCACCAAGGACCAGAGCCCTCTCCCTCTCTGTCCAGTGGACCCCGCTTGTCAGCTGCCAGCCCACTCCTCTCTCTCTCTGATGACGTCATTAATCCTTTCCCGAATTAAATTAATTCATTAATGACACAATAAATCAGTTTAATTCATTTAAATAGGCTTTTAAAGGGTTTAAAATTATAAAATTCAAAACTAATTCATCCGAACTCCGTTTGGGGTGATTCAACTTGAAAAATTCTTTAAAAATCAAGATCTATCCATTAAAAATATAAAATTGTACTGTTGATGAGTGCTCATGTACTGTTTTACTTTTTTTTTATTGCCTTTAGCCGCCGACGTTCCGGAAGAGTCACAGTTTCTCGAGGAGAGTTTGGAAGTCTGTGCAGAGCAGTAAGGTAAGTCACACAGATTCCTTAATACCTTTGAGCATATTATTCCTATGTTTAAAGCTATCTTTTTCTTCAACTATGCATTTATTTTTATAATGTCATCGGGAAGGGAAACCTTATTCCTTAATTATGGCCTTGTTGACTTGTTTACCTGCCATTGTACTTATGGGATAAATATGACTAGCTAGCTTCATTTATTGGTTAGCTAGAATAATTCTAGGATCCTGCTTAGCCATGCCTATCAAACTATAGAATAATTATGGGCTATAACTTTAACCTTGATTACAATATTTGGTTCACATGAAATGACGACTCAGTTTACGATTGAGGTCATGTGATGATAACTTAATGGTCCAGTAAAACTTGACTAAATGGTGGGTTGTGAGCACCAGGTTGGGTTTTGTTGCTAGCGGTGCTCATGACGATTAAGGATCGGTTCGCGGACTACTTGTTGCGAAGCATTTACCGTACTAACCACAAGCCAGAATGGGCAACGGTTGGGCTTGAAGTGTAGCATGTTCCAGTAGGAAACACCATGGTGTGTTGGTTGATAGGTGGTAGTGTCAATAAATCCACAATGGCAGTGCCAATAAGTCCATAATTGGGAGCCAAGAGTTTCTCTAGCTGGAGGTTAAGCCACCTCTACTGGGGACTTGGCCGGTTATTTTCTGTTGGACGTGTTATGCAAATAGTCCTGTCACAACTCCTTTCCGAGGTACCATGGTGGTATTAAGGCGCACAGTGATATGTTGTGAAGTTGTGTCTTGTGGATAAATTTGTGCACCTCTGGCCAGAGTAAAACTATTCAAATAGCCGTGCCCGCGGTTATGGGCGAGCCTAGCAATGTTTTCAGTGATTAGTCCCACAGTGCTTTAATTGGTTAATGAATGGTGGAGCTTGTATAGCTCCAAGTTGGAGTAGTTGGGGCTATACTGTTTTGGTGAGCAGTATAGTATTGATTAATATTGTTTATTAATTAATGTTTTATTACTTTCTCTTAAATGCTTTGCTATTTATGCAACTTGAGCCATATTATGCCATCCTTTGCTATCCTGTGCACTTGCATATTTGTTGTGTGGCTTGCGGAGTATTTCATGTACTCACATTGTAATCAATAATCATCATTAGAGGAGTACTACAGCGAGGAAGACAACTTGGATGACTAAGCAGGAGTCTAGGCAAGTGCGTGGCGTGGGAGTCGTCACGTCGTCCGTAGTTTATTTTCCGCTGCTTAGAATTTAATTATTTTGAGAGGTGTCATTCGCCTCTATAATAAATACTTTTGTTATGTAAACAATTACTTTGTTATCAACTTTCTCATGTGTGACTTGATTGATTCCTATACGAGGATTTACACACAATACAGCACCAGAATTTTGGATGGAAATTCTAAGTGTGATAGAATCAAGGAAGGAATTGAGTGCAAGCGTATAATTGGAAGAATCAAAGACTACATGGCTAGCAGAACAGGCCGGTTGGAGGATCCGACCAGCCCTCTCAGCCTGCCCTCTCGGCCAGGCCGAGAGTGTTGGTCGGAACCTCCGGCCTTGAGGGCTAGAACCTCCAGCTGGCACAGAGAAAAAGAAAGTGATCTCAAAACTAGCCAATGTAATTGATGCAAGACTATAGATCGATGATCTAGGGGTGTGCAGGAAGGTTTCTAACTAAGGGGAACTGGTTCTAGGTTCACAGATTTAGAGATCAGGACAAAAAATAGAAAAACGCAAGAAATGAGATTGAAACCAATACCTTTAGGTGAGGATTCGCAAAAATATCGACGGGACGGAGTCTCCGACCACCCAAGAGGAGGGAAACGTGGATGTCCAAAGGTTTTTGACGGTGGAAATGAAAAATCACCACAGGAGGGAGTGAGAGTGAGTTAGGGCTGAGAGGAGAAGTGAGGAGAGAGAATGACACTCAGCCCCACATAGAAGAATAAAAACGGTCAGCCGGCCAGAGCCTCTGAGCTAGGAACCCGAAGCCTTCGGCCTGGTTTTTGAATAGGAAAAAATCGGTCGGAGCCTCTGACCAGAAATTTCTGGAAGGGGGGAATTTGGCACAAAGGAGGTGGACATGATGTTTCGTTGACCCACATGTGACCAACAGCAATCAATCAATACATAACAATGGTCACAAGGCAGATCAACAAGCAAAAGAACCAAATTTTCACAATAAAACTAGCACACAAGGATTTTCACAAATATTTTGAGAAAGTGAGTTTTTAAGACATAGGGGGAATGTTGGAGCTCCGTTCCTGGTGTTAAGACCATTTTGTACACAAGAAGAGGCCTCAAAAACACAGGAGCTCACTTTGATTGACATTCTTATGACTCATACTTGACTATTGATTAGTCAAGCAGTTAGTTATGCAATGTTTTGAGAATCTAGGATATTGAGCTCACTCCTTAGCTCACAAAGCCTCTTCTCATCTAAGGGCTTGGTGAAGATATCAGCAAGTTGGTGCTTGGTTCTCACATGGGTAATGGCGATATCTCCTTTGGCTTCGTGGTCTCTCAAGAAGTGATGTCTTATGTCAATGTGTTTGGTTCTTGAGTGTTGGACGGAATTGTTGGTTATTTTAATGGCACTCTTATTGTTACAAAGGAGTGAGATTTTGGTCATTGTATAGCCATAGTCTTGGAGGGTCTATTTCATCCAAAGGAAATGAGCACAACATGAGCTGGCGGCTATGTATTCCTCCTCGGCAGTGGATAGGGCAATAGATTTTTGCTTCTTGAAGGACCAAGAAACTAGGGACCATCCAAGAAATTGACAAGTCCCCTTTGTACTCTTGCAGTTAACCTTACACCCGGCATAATCAGAATCGGAATATCCAATTAGCTCAAAATCACAACCCTTAGGATACCATAGGCTGAAATTTGGAGTGTGCACCAAATATCTTAGGATTCTCTTAACGGCAACAAGATGGCATTCTTTAGGCGCCGCTTAAAAGCGAGCACACATGCACACACTAAGCACAATGTCCGATCTAGATGCACAAAGGTAAAGAAGAGATCCAATCATGGAGCGATATACCTTTTGATCCACCGGTTTGCTGTTATCGTCAAAGTTGAGATGCCTATTTGTTGGCATTAGGGTCTTGATGGGCTTGGCTACCTCCATCTCGAACTTCTTGAGGATGTCCTTAAGATACTTCGATTGTAAGATGAAGGTTCCATCCTTTTGTTGCTTGACTTGAAGCCCGAGGAAAAAGGTGAGCTCCCCCATCATCGACATCTCGAACCTCTTAATCATAATCTTGCTAAACTCTTTACTAAAAGAAGGATTAGTAGAACCAAATATTATGTCATCGACATAAATTTTGCACACAAATAGATCATTCTTGAATTTCTTAATGAAGAGAGTAGTGTCGGTTTTATCTATTTCAAAGCCATTTTTGAGAAGAAAGTCACGAAAGCATTCATACCAAGCTCTAGGGGCTTGCTTGAGCCCGTAGAGAGCCTTGTGAAGCTTATAGACGTGATTTGGACATTTGGAATCTTCAAACCTGGGCGGTTGCTCAACATACACCAACTCGGTGATTGGTCCATTTAGAAAAGCACTCTTGATGTCTATTTGATAAAACTTGAAATCATAGTTAGCAACATAAGCTAATAACATTCGAATGGACTCAGGGCAAGCAACCGGCACAAAGGTTGCGAGTGACCGCTTCATTCTCGTCTTTCTTGTTGCGGAAGACCCACTTGGTGCCGATGACGTTTTGCTTGGGTCTCTCCACCAATGACCACACTTGATTGCGGGTGGAATTGTTCAACTCCTCTTGCATGGTTATCACCCAATCCGGATCATCAAGTGCTTCCTCCACCCTAATTGGCTCCAAAGATGAGACAAAAAAGTAATTCTCACAAAAATTAGCGACCCGGGAGCGAGTAGTTACCCCTCTTTGGATGCCACCAAGAATGTTGTCGACGGGATAATCTCTTTGCACGGTGTGGTGAATTTTTGGATGGTGCACTGGGGGGATTTGAGCTCGCACAGTGTCTCTTGGCTCACTAGTGCCCTCGGCATCGATCCCATTCACTCATGCTAGATCATCCTCTTGATCAACTCTTGTACTCGGAGGCGCCACTTAAGTGGAAGAAGCTTGTTCGGTGTCTCTTTGCTCCTCCATCTCTTCTAGTGGCCTCACCTCTCCAATTGTCTTTTTGTTGATGTCATGTCCCATGACTCCTTCACCTAGCATCTCAAGTTCAACTTGCTCCACTTGTGAGCCATTAGTTTCATCAAACGTCACGTCTCTCGTGATTTCAACTATTCTAGAGACCTTGTTAAACACATGGTAGGCGTGAGCATTTGACTCATAACCGAGTAAGAAACCCTCATCCACTTTTGGAGAAAACTTGGATGAGCGAGGTCTCTTACTCAAAATGAAGCATTTGCACCCAAAGACACAAAAGTAGAAGACATTGGGTTTGTTACCGGTGAGGAGTTCATATGCCGCCTTTTTGAGAAGCTTGTAGAGGTAGAGGCGGTTGAGCGCGTGACATACGGTGTTCACCGTCTCCACCCAAAAGATTGTCACGCCTAGAAATTTACCAGAATTTCCAAAGCTAATTTGTGCAATAAACCCTCATCCAGAAATCAGCCGAGGTACACAAATCGACAATTTGATGAACATAACCAAAACAAAATAACATTAAATACTTACAACAGAGGCACTTAGTCCTCACACCGAAGAAAACAGCAGCGGAACGGCAACTAGCGTAGCTTCAGCACCAAGCCACAGGCAGCTCACCTGGGATATAAGCCAAACACCAAACTTCTCCTCCACGCAATTCTTCACTTTGATAATTGCAGTAATGCAAGACTGAGTACCACCCACCGTACTCAACAAGCCACACTAAGAAACGCAATGTAATGCAACAGGATTCCAAAGGAAAGGCATAGTATGGCTCATTTGCATAAACAACATTTAAAATATTTGTATTTAAAAACATCGGAAGCAGTAGTTTAATTATTAATCAATATTACCAACCACTGAACAGCGCTCCAACGCAGTTTAGGCCCAAACCATATCCCTCCAAACTGGAGCAACCAAGTTTCCATCAATTATCATCATTTATGAGTAGTGTGGGACTAATCACAAAAAATATTACTAAGCCCGCCATTGACCGCATACACGGCTATTCGAATAGTTTTACTCTGGTCAAAGATGTACCAATTTACCCACAAGACACAATCTCAATATCATGTCAGTCATGCGTCGCAATACTCGAAACTACCCAAATAGAGATTGTGACAAGACCCTTCGCATAACATGCCCAACAGAATGGCCACCAGCCAAGTCTCTAGTAGAGGTGGCCCAACCTCCAGGCTAGAGAAACTCTTGGCTCCCAAACATATGGTCTTATTGGCACTACTATTGTGGATTTATTGACACTACCACCTATCAACTAAACACACCATGGTGCCTCCTACTGGGACATGCTATACTAGAAGTCCAGCTATTGCCCATTCTAGCTTGTGGTTAGTATGGATATTGATTTGCAACAAGTAGTCCGCAAACCGGTCCTTAATTGTCATGAGCACCGCTAGCAACATTCACAACCTTGGTGCTCATAACCCACCATTCAGTCAAGTTTTAGTTGACATAACTAATTAATTAACCACAACCAACGGTCGTGAAACTGTAGCCATTATCCATTATTTATTGATAAGAGATTAAATAGTTCCCCACATAAAATGGCGCTACAGTTTCTAAACACTGGCTAAGCAAAACCTAGATAAATCCAGCTAGATCATTAATTAGCCACCTAGCTGTTCAATATTAATTACCCAGGGTATCAAGGTACATGTATCAATAACAAAATGGCCATAATTATTAAGGAATATTGGATAATACATAAATACAGGTAATGACATTCCAAGACTGGCATGCAATAACGTTAAAATAAATAGATTTCGCAAATGGGATCAACATGCTCAAGGAGATTGTTGTGTGACTTGCCTTACAAAAGAAAACGTCTTCAGGCGATCCTTTGAATCCTTCCGCAGTCTTCGCGATCTTTCGAAACGGCGAAAACGGTAGACTACACTCAAAATAAGGAAAAACACTAAGAAACTCCAAATAAACAGTACATAATAAGCACATAAATAGGTAGATCATGATTTTAGATGAATTTAGGAAGAAGAACGGGTCGAATCGGAGTTCGGATGGAAAAGATATGGCTTCCGGAAGAATGAATTCAGAGAAAAATCCGAAAAAAATTAGAAAAGAATATTCCCTGGAATATTCTCTAGATTTTCGGATTAAAATAAATATTTGGATAACTGTTGTCACACGGGACCCACTAGCAGTAACCTGGCTCATGGTAGATTATGTCTATGGACTAGAGAGAAAAGTGTCTAGTGGACTGATGACGTGGACTCCACATGGACCAGAGAAATGAGATGGCATAGAGGTGGCAGCACACGTGGCCTTAGGGCTGACATGGCAGGAGGATCGGATTAAAGGGGATTCAACGGATGAGATCAGTCTCGGGAAATTCAATGGTCGAGATCGCTCCGAGTGTTTGATGTGTATCCAAAGGCTCGGATGAATTGGATTAGAATAAATCAAACGGCTAAGATTGATCAAGCTACTGTGCTGGACCCCGATGGTCATACCCAGAGAGGCTTCACTGTGGGACCCACCCGGCGGTGACACAGAGAGGGAGAAAACACTACCGATGGGGCCCCGCATGTCTGTCACCAAGGATAGGGATGCCTAGTGGAGCCACCGGTTGGCTACTTGGGAGGCGTCCTCAGCGGGGCCCGCTTGCCAGAGAGAACACGCCGGGAACCCGCTCTCGTGTGACGGCCGAGCTTGAGCTCACACAGCCAGGGTACCGGCGCCGTGAGGGGAGCAGAAGCAGGGTACCCGACCGGGACGACGACGAGCAGCGGCAACGGCGGTAGCGAGGACGGTGCAGGCGACGACGATGACCGGCGGGCAGACAACGGCGCCAAGCCGGTGGAGAGAGATAACGGACGCTCAGAGGTGGATGCTCACCGTCGGCAGCAGAGGCGGGGCGACGACGACGGCCAAACGGCGGCGGTGCTAGGCCGTGCGGCGGCTCGGGTTCCTGGCAACGGCGCGGCGGGGCAGCGCAGCGACGGCTGTGCGTAGCAAGGGGCGGTGGCATGGGCGGAGAGGAGGCGTAGAGGGGGCAGCGAGGCTGGAGAGAGACGCAGCGCTAGGGCATAGAGCGGCGGCGGAGCCACTATATATGGTGGGGCGGCGCGGGATTTGAGGCCGGATCGGCCAGGCCTAGCGGTGGCGGTGGCACGCAGGGGTGGCCAGGCGCCGGCGACGCGGACCAGCTAGCGCGGTACCCGGGCAGCGAAGGCAGTCCAGCGCGCATCACAGGCCGGGGCCAGGCCGGGCCGAGGAGGAAGTAGAGCGGCGGCCAAGCTGGGCCGAGCTCTAGCTGAGTGAGAGAGGGAGAGGATATAGAGGAAGAAGAAGGTGAACAGGAGGGAGGAGACCGGGAGGAAGGAGAGAAAAAGAAAAAGGAAAAAAGAAAAGTTGGAAAAAGAAAAGGAGAAAAGAAGGAGAGAAAAGGTGGGGGTTTTTTGGGAATTTTTTTCCTATTGCAAAATTGGGATTTCGGGACATTAATAAATCTAAAGAATATTTGGGAGTTAGAAACTGGATATATATATATTCAGAACGTGTTGACGCCGAAAACCCGCCAGGGGTCGTCCGGCGTCTAGGAGACACACGAAGGCCTAGGAGATTTGCTTCACTCCAGTGCAGGTCCTAAAATCTTGAGGTTCGTAGGCGTGCCAGTCAATTTGACCCTGCAATTGACAAGGAGAAAAAATGTCAAATTCGTGAGCCAATCGGCTGGAAGCCGGCTTGGACTCATCTCATCGGCCGATGGCCGATACGCACTGTAGCACTTATACATCGGCTAAAAGCCGATGACGGCAAGGGCAATAACATAATAATAAATAAGTATTAAACTAGCCGATCATCGAAAGGATGCTCAAAAATCGGCTGTAAACTTGGCAAGTAAGCAAGAAGAATGCATGAGTAAAATAAATTAAAGGAACTCCAGCCGATCATGGTCAAAGTTACTAGTATCGTCGCGAAGATGTTGCCCGCGCCCGTGCCTGGGCCCGTGCTCACATCGGCGCCCGGGATCTTCATCCGCTGTCCGTAACCTATGCTCGTGCCTGGGCCCTCACCTGAGGTCGTGCCCGGGAACTTGACTGAGGTCGTGCCCGGGAACTTGCTTGTGCTCGTACTCGGATCGACAGAGTAAACCAATCGGCTAGCCCTTAGCCGATCGTAACAGTAATGCAGGCAAGAATGTATAACAAAGCAAGCAGCATAATCGGCTATATTTAATGAGGGATAACTTACCGGCTAAGCACTCCGATAACAACATCGCATAAAACCCATCGGCTTATTAAGAGTAACGTTATTATTCAATCTAGCAGATCGGACCCAACCGTTGCAGCACAGACTGATAATAATAACGAAATCTCGATAAGCCGATAGATCTAATGCGATCGTGATGCTAAAACATGATAACTTACCGGCTATACACCCCGATAAGACGCTTGCACAAAAAGTATCGACCTAGCAGGAACGATTTATCGCTAGCAGTTTAGTAGGTCGGACCTAACCGATGCAGCACAAACTGATGATAAACCGCTCCCAGCAAGCCGATACGATCTATGCACGCGTGATATGATATACCTAATCAATCTATGAGATCTGTCGATGCTTTGCACCGGCAATAATATTATGGGGCTACTCGGCGGTTTGGAATTCGGTGGATTGCAGAGGGACACAGGAGAATTATACTGGTTCAGGCCCTCGATGTGAGGTAATACCCTACGTCCAGTTGAGGTGTTATTCCTCTGAGGTGGATTTGTGATCAATGATCTCGCGTGCCCTCATGGGGCGCCCTGCCTCCCTTTATATACTAGGGGACAGGAGTACATGGTAAGGATCCCAGTCGGATACGACCAAGGGATTTCCTTCTTAGAGATAGAATCCTATCCGACTAAGGCTATGTTTCCTTATTATACAAGGCACAGCCTTTCGGGTGCTATCTTATCTCTAATTACATAGTCTGGCCCATCCTCTATCCGAGTGGCCCATGTGCTGGTAATGAGGTACCCGGGGCCCATGGCTCCCACAGTAGCCCCTGAGACCTTCATAGTTGAGTCACAGCTGATGCCGAGTGCTCATCCTCCACGGTGAAGTCTTCCCGAGTGCTCTTTGTCCGAGTAAGTCTTCTCGAGTCCTGCTTCATGTCAGCTGGCAGCGAGGCTCAAAATTCATTAATATATGAATAGTGTGGCGCCGAATAGGCGCATTATTAGGTGTAGCGACCCGAACTTTGTGCTTAATTGTGAAACAATTAAACAGTAAAGTCAAAGATCTTTAACCTGGAAGTCTTCCCGAGTAGATTACTTAGGTATTTGCGACTCTTCGGTATCATGTCAACCGGAATAAACTTTATAGTCTTGCCGAGTAGAAAACTACTCGTATATAGGACTCTTCGACTTCATGTCAGCCGGAATATGAGTTTATAGTCTTTTCCGAGTGGCGTCCCACTCAGGAGCTAGACTCTTCCACATCATGTCAGTGGGAATAAATATTTATAGTCTCTCCTGAGTAGTGCACTACTCGAAAGTTAGACTCTTCAGCGTCATGTCGGCTGGAATAATGTTGCTCATGGCAACTGATGACCACGCATGTAGCCGCCAGTACCACTTTCATGAAATAAATCCATTACGTGGTCAGGTGTACTCGAGAAAAGTACCTGCGTCTCCAATTTTAATGAAACCAGCCTGTGATCCTTGTAAGGATATATCCCGAGACCTGTGAGATAAGCAGATACCCAAACATATACGTTTAGCAATAAGGCTCTCATGAAGCGTATCGCTTACCTCATCGGTTCCTTTAGTAGCACCAGCGCTATAATTTCAACTCAGCCTGCAGGCGGCCCACATGGAAAGCATGCTACTGTAGGAACTCATATCTTGTCGCCCAATACCAACTGTGCAGCCTGGCCCATCTAGTCGGTTCAGGCTATAAAAAGACAGGGACAGAGAGAAAAAAGATTTTTCCGTGCGTCTTCCCCAATCGGCCAATCTCTTCGTCTTCCACCTTCGCGCTAACTTTTCGCCTCCCGCCCAGCTAGGGTTAGCAGCCGCTGTTCCCACCACCCGGACTCGGGCGATTCAATCCCTCCTCATTTATATTCCAAGCCCCGATTTGCTTTCCCCAAATCTCACCACCTCCAGTCATGCCGAAGGCGACGAATCCTGCGGTGTGCGCCAGGGAGTTCTTGGCCAATCTCAGATTGTGCCTCGGTGAAGCTGAGACGGCTGGAGAGCGAGCGAGCTGAAGTTGCCTACCAAGAAGTGATCCGTTGGCGGTCGGCGAGGGATGAAGTCGATCCCGCAACCCCCGGGCCTGGTGAAACGGTAGTTTTCGCCTCTTTCTTACGGGGCTTGTGTCTTCCGTCTTCTGATTTTTCCACCGCATCCTTGATTTCTACGGCTTGAGTTGGTGCATTTAAATCCCAAACTCAATTCCTTCAGATCTCCATATTTGTTACTCTTTGCGAGTGCTTTCTGGGTGTTGAACCCCATTTCATCCTCTTCCGACACTTGTTCCATGTCAAGCCCCAACCTTCCAAGAGTAATCATCAGTGTGATTGGAGGGCTGGTCTTCAACTGAGAGCGATGGGAAAAACGTATATCGATTTGCCCGAAAATCTTCTCTGAAGGCTGGCACAAGGAGTGGTTTTATTGCGCCGATCTGGCTCCTTCCTTGGCCCGTTTACTGTATGCCGCCGGCGTGTTGCCAAGCTGGTCCTCGGAGCCAACCTTTGAAGAACTGGCCAGGCACATATATTGCTGACGAAGATAGATGACCTCAAGAGGGCCGGCTTTGACAGGGCTTGGGTGGCTCGTCGTTTTCTGACGAGGCGCGTCCAGCCGCTGAGTTGAAAGAAGCGCCTTTGGCTGGGCCTTCAAGAGGTAAACATATCCGACCGAGTGCGGAGCAGCGAGGCGGGACAAGACATGACCGATACCTTGTTTGGCTACTTCTCCGAAGGGGTGGTTGCCACCGAAGATGATAACCACCGAGTTGCTGCTATAGCTTCATCCGGCGCGACCAAGGTAACCTTCTAACTTTCTTCTGTGGTGAACGCCTGTGGAACAGTGATTGTTTAACCTTGCGTGATGCTATCTCGTCGACTGGCTTGTAGTGGCATGAGGAATTTGATGAAGATTTCCCGTCCATTGTCGGCGTCGCGTCGAAGAAGAGGCCGAGAGTCCCTCTGCTGCCCACCCGACTCTAAGAGAGCGGGGAAGAAACCGAATTTATATCGGGCGAGGGGGCCATGACAGCGCGCGCCGACGGTGAGCGGCAGCTTGAAAATAAAGGACGCCGCTGCTACAACACCCACACGCGGTCGGAGTCCCAGGCTGAGACGGCAGGTTCGGGCCCAACGTTGTCGTGCTCGGCAGCAGCGCCACTGAGGGGCCGCTAGAGCAGAGGCCTCGGGGCGAAGGAACCCGACCCAACCATATCAGAGTCGGGGCCGACTCGGCTGATACGCCTCTGCCATCGATGACGCCGACCGGGCCGACTGCCGACGCTAGTGCTTCCCGGGGGGCGGGCCCCGGCAAGAAGCTGAGGTTCTCCAAGAGGTGCGCTACTCCAGGTCCTCTGTAGTCATTGTATGTTAGAGTATGTCCTGATGTCTTGCTTCGTCTCGCAGGAAGCGGGCCATCGATATCGATCTGAAGAGATTGACCCGTCTGCCCCACTTGATGAGCCTACCCAGCCGAGCCAGCGGCGGTGAACCACACCTGTGGAGCCGGCGCCAGCCCGGTTGCTGAGACCGAGGTGGCTCCGACTACAGGGCCACTGCCCACCCGACCAGAGTGCTTTAACTGACCCCAGCCCCCGAGCGCCGACGTCACGAACGTGCGACGAGCCCCTAAGGCGTTCCCCGAAAACGTAGGAAGTCGGCTGAAGCCAGACCCCATCCCTCAGTTGTTATCGTCATACCCATCGCCCACTGCCGCCACCCCGGAATCCCCATCTTCCTCGACCACTCCCCCGCTGTATGCCCACCTTACGCTGACCACCACAGAGGCACTGCGAAAGCTTCAGCTCGATGAAGCGTTGGCAAGCAAAGCGCAAACTGCTTCCGCCCTATCAACAGGTCCAAGGTCCTTATGATCTTGAGTAAACATCCAGCACATCTTCTTGTTTGAGGTTTGACTCTTGCGGTTTTCCTGTCCCGAAGCAGAAGCTCATCGACCGCAACACATTACGAAATCCTTCGAATGCTTCCACCTCCGGAATGCAGCAAACTCCGGCATTGAAGCCAGATAGCGCTCACACGAGAGTGAGCCTGGCCTGAAGTGGCGCGATCAGCTCAACGAACACCCCTAAGCGAGAAGATCAAGTACAAATCCTCGAGGAGTATCTTCCCAACGAACCGTTGATGTATTCATTCACCCGTCATCCCACTGCCCGTGCTCAGACTGCCACCGGGTATGAAGCCTTGGCTAATCGGTGCAACCTCGAAGCGGAATTAAAACCCGAGCAGAGAACGAGTCGCAGCTGAAGAGCTAAGAAGCCAAGCCGACTTAAAGTCAAGGCCGACCTACAAAAGCAACACCGAGCTTGACCGAAGAAGTCCAAGTTGGGAAAAGCCCCGTCGTCAAGCTCGGTAAGGAGAAGCGAACGGAGAAGACCATGGCCGGTGTGACCGACTACGAAAGTAAAGTCCTCAACCCCAACTGTATCTCAGCCAAATCCATATTGTCCTGCGTGTAGCCGAATCTTACAAGCTTACTTGCCGGTCCATCTGGGCAGCATGAGAACTAACGTCCGGTCCCTAGTATCGTCTACACGAGGAGATAAGTTGATCAAGAGTCACGGGCCCTCTCATGTCCTAAAGGCTCCTGACCTTTAATCCCCGCCAGGGACCACTGCTAGCCAAATCCTCAACAATGGCGGTCTCGAGACGCGCCAGTGCCTGAAAATTACTCGACAAGCGGGTTGCCGCCGCGGCCCAGACCCTAGCAATACCAATCCATCTACCGAGGCACATGAGCCATCGGGAATTTTCCGAAGCAACGTCGCCCAGAAGCGCTGGAGTGATCACACAGGCGAAGCCGACTGTGAAGTTAATTACCGAACCTGGTCTCTAAAGCCAATACATTATGTAGTCGTATGTATAAACTTTCATACAATTTCATTGTAAATAGTTGTGTCGTCCGCCCAAGCTTATCATCTCGCTGTCATTAGCTTTACCCACCGTAGCATGCACCAGTTATCCCGATAAACTTGATAAAAAACGTTCGAGTAATAGCTATACTCGGCAACGCATCATCTGGCAAGGCTTCATAACCGGGTAAATAACTTTATGTTATGACAGAACCATATATCCCAGCAGCCCCGACTCACTACTTGGTTGAAACAAGCGGCCGTAGTGAGTCAGAAAAACTTTACACATGGAAATTAAAACGCAGGCTATATAAAGACGTAACTTTCTATGTTCCATGATTCGTGCATGAGGACGCCGTCTTTTGTGTCATCATCGTAGGCGCCAGCCGTGACCTCCTATAATGAACCCCTTCCCAGATGGGATAATTTGCCTTCCTTGGTTGTATCTTCCTGAGAACGAAGATCCGCCGACCAAAAAGCGCGGCCACGACATTGCGATTTGTACACCAGCCTTAATACCTTGCCGATGGATTGGTCGGGCTCTCTTCCTTCTCCAGTTGATCAATTCGATCAGTGGGTGTTGTTGAGTCGTCTTCGAGTAAGCCCGGACTCCGGAGACCGAACGGATTCTGTCGTACATAGCTCTACCGTAGACCAGCGAAGAAAGCATTGCCCCGTTGCCCGACTAAACCTGGTTCTGAGAACCAGATAACGATGGGAGTTCTCTGTACCCACCGACCCGCATTATGGTTGTGCGTCGAATAGCTGCCTTAAATGCCTCAAGGGACCATACCGTTGGCCTCGCTCAACGCCCGTGCTCCACGTGTCCACAGATCATAGCAATCTTATCCAAAATCGTCGCAGAAATCTGGAATAGGCCCGCCCGCAACTGGGAATACCAATTCGGTGATGATCGCGTTAGGACTCCAAACGTCCTAAATATACTCATATAATCCTTGCTCGTGCCGCTTATGTTCACGGTTACCTCAATCCAACTGGGTAAACTTATCCACCACGACGAATAAATGTTAACCCCCCTGCGCTTCTTGAACCGGACCGACCATGCGAGCCCCCAACTCCCAATGCCAGAGAGATAGGATTAGTTTAGTTCTGCTGGGGAATTTGTGCCTGCGAAGAACTCCAACCGTCGCACTTTGCGAACGATTGTCTTTGCGCGTTACTGCGTGGCAGAGAATCCCTCCCTTAGCCTTTCCGACTAACTTCCTGATGCAGCATGCGTTGCCCACATATGCCCGATGATGAAATGCAGGATCTGCTTCCTTCCCGTATACCAACGCATAGAACCCGATGCGGCCATCCTTCGTAGGTCTTCTCCGACTAGCAGTAAACTTTTGCTCGACGCTTGACCGCTCGCTTGACTGCGATATTCTGGGAGTTCATCATCCAGAAGAATTACCACAGGACTCTTCCAGTTCTGGACATATGTGCAGCACTTCTCGTAGCCGGATAAGGCTCGCTCTCGACTGCCTTGTCCGTTTCTCTGACGATGGCTCACATAAGTGCTCGACAAGATTCCAGTCGGACTGCTTCTCGTTATCCCATGGTTTGCCAGCTCATCCGCCGCGTCTTGTATTCGCAGGACGGTGTGATTTTCTAGCCCGTACGAACTTATTCCAGCTCGACTCCCTGACAGTATGCCGCTCATTGTATCGTCAGACAGTCCCAGTCTTTCATGACTTTTACCAAACGATTGGAATCTCGCCTGCCACAACCATCACGTAGACCGATGCATTATGCATGCGGGAACCCTGACAGCTGCCCACTCGCGACTGAGTGTCGGACCCTCTAAGAGAGTGTCGAACCGTACTTCAGTTTTCCCAGTGGGGGATTCAATAGACTCCAGCCCCCGCCCACCGATCCGTTAAAACCGTCGAAGTATATTGTCCATACTCTATCTTTGCTGTTGAATGGAGTTGAACTCTGTCCACTCGGCCACCAAGTCCTAGAGCTTGAATTTGATAACTGGTCCGTCTGAAGTTATGTCAACGGACCATCAACTCAGTGCCTATTTAGCATCCGGCCAGTGCCTCCGAGTATGAAGACATCTCCGAGCTGAAACTCTGACCACCGGACTTGATTTCTTGAAAGTAGTCCACCAGCTTCGACTGTAGAGATAGCCCGCTATAGCAGCTTCTCGACCGGCGAGTATCTCCTTTGAGTCGGCAAGACCTCGCTGACAAAATAGAATGGCCGTTATTTCTGATATACTCTGTTCGGAATCTCTCCACTACAGCACCGCTCCTGACTAACCTGAGTGGTGACCGCCAGTATAGCATTACTTCCTGGGTAAGGTGATCCAACACGGATGACGTGAGAACTGTTTAAGTCTTCGAAACCTTGGGTTCCAGTCCATTTGCAAGTCCGCTTTTTGAGGAGCTTGAAGAAAGGCAGCCCCTTTCCCCAGGCGAGATTAAACCGCTGATACCGCCATTACAACCTTCAACTTACTGACGTCTTTGAGTGTCGAGCCCATTCCTGATCCGTTAACTTCTCCGGCGTTCGCCTCACCCGATGCAGACGATGAACCCGAAGTAACTTCCAACGACACTCCAAGGTGCACTTTCCGGTGTTCAACTTCATCTTAATCTTCGGAGTTTTGGAAGTCTTCCCAATCGCACAATGAATCTTCTCTAACTTTATCTTGATACACCACGTCTCACGTAGGCTTCCACGTTGCGCCCAAGCTGAGTGTCAACCACGTGAATAGCCCGTTGAGTTGCGCCGCATTTTTTCAGACCCACGATATATACAAAACCTCCAAACGCGTGATAAAGATGCTTTTCAAACAGTCTTGTTCCCCTCAGCAATTTGAGATATCCCGTAATAAGCAGTCGGAGAA